>LBNU01015061.1:15844-25890 GCA_014162995.1 Artemisia annua | reverse complement strand
TTGGGTTAGTTGACTAGCAACTAATTCCGCCCTATCCTCCAAAACCAGAGATTTTACTGCTTTCATAAAACATAAAAATACAAAAAGAATCTTCCTCCACCCTTAGACCTAGATTAGAGTAGCCTTTAGCCTAACGAACACTATTCCCTGCGAGAGAACGATCAATCCCCCGGTACTTGCCACTACACTATACTACATCGGTCAGGTACACTGCCTGGTGGGGATTGCAAGCTTCTCGAGATCCCTCGAGAGGTAAAACGTAGTGCGTGTTGCAATCCACGCGCATCAGTACCGGATAAAGTGTAAGCTATGGTGTCTATGGTTTGGGTAATGGACCCGGTATTTAACTTAGTACTGGATAAACTGTAACCTACGGTGTGTATGGTTCGGGTGATGGTCCCGATATTTAGTTTAGTACCGGATAAAGTGTAAGCTACGGTGTGTATGGTTCGGGTGATGGACCCAGTATTTAGCTTAGTACCGGATAAAGTGTAAGCTACGTTGTGTTAGGTTTCTCCGCCGAGAATGGAGCTTGTTGATCTAGTGAAGTAACTCTCGAGTAGGTGACTCGGGGAGTGGAGTAGCGCGAAGAGGAGCTTCGTGACCGAACCACTATAAATCCTTGTGTCTGTTTGCATATCCTTTTTGATAACATCAAATAGTTTTGATATTTAAGTGTTAATTCCCCCTATTATGCTCATCTTTTATGTCATTTTACTAGGATATATACTCTTATTTGTTTATATTTCATTTTCAAGGCAAATATGAGCATTGGAACGAAAAGATTTGGAAGGTTATTAATGAAAATATTTGAAGTATGCTGAGTCAACACTAACTACGGCGTAGATGATCTCTCTACCTACGCCGTAGCAACCTTTTACACTGAAGACTGAAGTCAACGCTGACCAAAGACCTACGACGTAGCCAACTTATTGGTTACGACGTAGATGTGACTACGAGATTTCTACGGGCGTAGCAGTCCTTCTAGTTACATCGTAGATCTTCCTTCAACACTTAGAAGAATTTCGTGATCCATGATGGAGTTACGACATAACCACTCATTGGGTTACGCCGTAGATTGGTGTACGAGAGTTCTACGTCCGTAACAGCTCATCCAGCTACGGCGTACTATCATAATACAAAGGCTACGTCGTAGTTTAACCTAATGGTTACACCGTAGCAAAGTCGAGACTATAAATACCAGCCCTAGTTCCGCATTTTAAACATCATCTTTTCATACATAGAAGCCAGGAGGGAATTAGGGATAAATGAGTACGAAGTTCTGCAAGCATACAAGTCATTTCCAAAGGAGAATTCACGCATCAATCATAAGTTTTATCATTTATATTTCTTGTATTGAATTCATGTTTTCATCTATCATGTTAAACATTGATTTTCCTGAATTTTTGAATATGAGTGGCTAAACACCTTTGGTGTTAGCCTTGTTATGAAATTGTTATGATTATGATTTAGTTTTCTCGTATTCGTATCATTTTATTTGCATACTTTCTTAGCATGTCTTAGGACACCCTTGTTTTGGTAGCATTGAAGTTTGGTAGTTCCGTTGAAGCTAGGAGAATTGACCATAGGACCCATAGTAAATGAGGGTGTGTTTAGTGAAAAGAATTGACCATAGGACTATCACTATTCGTGTGGAAATTTCAACGAACGACCACCTACCAAACGGAATTGCTTAAGGAATTGGGGGGATCTAAATTCCGACCGGCCAGATCCCACTAGACAAGTCTAAGTTAGTAGATGCACTTAATAACTCTTTCATCTTGTAATTGCCAGCGAACTCTTGTAATCATTATGTTACGGAATAGGGCAAGGTGAAAGATAGGATTGGACGATTTGACCATCTGAGTCCAGCCGACTTGAATCCCTAGATGAAACGATATGATTCACTTAGACCTATTTATTGTCTGGTTTATTGTTTGGTGAATAGTTTTTCTGGTTATAAATACTCATGCATTGTATACATTCAAATCTCATAATATTCATATTCATTGTATACATTCAAAACTCATAATATTCATAATATGGTTGTTCGTGAATGGAGAACTGAAGGCCAATACAACTTCACTGAAGCAATATATGGTGAAGATGGTGATGAAGATGAACTACTTTTTTCTATTAGACTATATCACTATGGTACTCTCTCTACTAAATTTGGTCGTACAACCTTTGATGAGGGTGTTTAAGCTTATGTTGATTTTCTAAATATGAACACATTTTGCATGGATGAATTGCATCAACTTGTAAGGGAGTTAGGTTATGATGACAAAACACCTATATTTTTTTATTTTCAAAAACCGAATAACAGTTTGGACGATGGTCTGCTACCTTTGGTCACTGATACTGATATTCAGTGTGACATGTTCCCATGTATAACACTTAAAGAGAAACTAATTAACGTTTACGTTACAAGATACGAATTCACTCCTACAGAGATCAAGCCAAAGAAGAGAAAGGTCAAAGTTCCTAAAGAAAACCACGGTTCATGCTCTAAGAAGGTTAGGAATGTGTAATTATTTTCAATATAATCTTATGTTATTTGCATATACTATATGAAAATTAAGATTGTGAAGTTATTATGTTATTTGCATTCATTATTCAATGTAACCTCTGTTTGTTGTTGTTTGTTGTTTTTCATTAAAGGTTGCTTGTTTTTTAAATGAACATACATATATTGTTTTCTCAATTAACCTTACATAACACTCAAAAAAATTACAATTATTTTTTAGTTAACATGTAACTAACATTCATCAATCACTAAAAATAAAGGTTGGCCCCAACCGTATGCCGATCTTTGTGAAGATGTAGGTTTTTGACATCTATCTTTAGAATGTCCAATTTTTGTGCATCGAGTACAATATGGTTCTCTTCCAATCTCTCCTTTAGATGGGATACGGTCTTTATTTTTAGGTCTCCCTACTGACCGTTTACCTAGGACAGGAGGTAAAATAGGTGTGACATAATCTGGAGTGTCCTATGCTTCAATATCACCGACTGGATTAATTGATTCTTCATATGTTGCTCTATATGCATATTTCTTGAACCATTTTTCTGCAAAAATACCCAAATCGGTAATATTGATGAATCTGGAAACAACTATTACGTGATTGCAAGGCAATCCTAAAAGTTGCCATTTTCTACAACTGCAAATCCGGTTAGTTAGATCAACAACATAGCTTGTATATTTATCATCCACTTGATATCTGTGAGCATTGATACCGAAGAAATTTAAAGAATAACTTTTTTTTTTATCCTAAATGCCACTTTATCTTCTGCCCAAGGTGTAAGCTCATTTTCACCGGCATCTACATAAGAATCTACATGAGAATTCTATAAATACTATTTAGTTAAGTGTTTTATATACAAACATTTCAATAATACCACATTTTGAAATGATAGTAAAAAAAATATACCTCCTTGATGAACTCAAATAAGTACATTTTATCATCATCATTTTTCCTATTTATTTGACTTGTTTCATTATATTATTTATGAGAATCGGTGCTTTAATGTTTACTTTTGTGATTCTCAGGTAAAAACAGGTAAAAGGTGAAACTTGGCGATTTTGGACTAATTATGGAGCAAAACAAGCGAGATGTCAAAAGTCTACTGAAATCCAGAAGATGCGCTGTATCTCACTCAACAGATACGCCGCAATATCATACTTAGATGAATTCGAAGACCATTGCCTGACTTTGAAGAATGCGCCGCATGTAATTCTATCATGCGCCGCATATGAAACTTTGGTCAAAGAAGAAGATCAAGCTCGTTCTACTCCAGATACGCCGCATTATACATTTGACATACGGCGTATCACTATCAAGACTTCACCAGAAACAATCCAATACAATTGAAGGACATGCGCCGCATACAAGAATTAAGTTACGCCGCATCTGAAGACGGTGTACAAATATTCCAGAATATATTAATCTTGGACCCCACGCGAAGTTAAGTCGATGCGCCGCATCGAACCCTCAGACATAAACTATAAATACTGATGAGACGAAAAGTGTACCCGTTTTAAGGGGTCATTTAAGCCCTAATTCGAGTAAATGTGATCAAATATTGCCCTAAATCGTTCCTTTTGTCATTTTAGGTACTTTTGAGAAGAATTCTGGAAAACATGCATATTTGGACGTTTTTGGAGCATAAAAGTGAAGAAAACGACAAAGTCTCAAAAGAAGCTGGATTTCCTACCTGACGGCGTCAGAGTCACAAGGTGACGCCGTCAGCCAACGTTGACAAAGGAGTGAAATCAGATTACACTAGACGCCCTATGAAGAAAACAAGATGTTTACACCTGACGGCGTCAGGTGTTAGAGAATGTAGGCCGTCAGGTGTTAACTTAAAGAGTGACGGCCCAGAGCAATTTAAAGAGTGACGGCGTCAGAAGTAAATCTAGGCCATCCGAGAACCCTAATGACGGCGAGCTGACGGCGTCAGAACCTATAACCTGACGCCGTCAGAATGTAAAATCTATATATATTTTCCTATTTTTCATTTATTAGTGGGGAACTTTTGGTACAAGTTTAGGAAAAATCCTAAAGACGATTTTAGCTGTAATTTCAAGGGTTTTTCACCCTTGAAACCTTCATGTTCAATTAAAGATAAATCCCCACTTAAATTAATCAATATGTCTATGTGTTGGTTAATTATATCTTATGCTTGTCTTTCAATTAACATGCTAGGCTAGATTTTTCTTGTGTTTGCTTAGATCGAGTGAAACCTAACTATTAATTATTGGTTTATTGGTGTGTTATTACTTTGTTGGGATGAATGTTTCATCAATGTTAGGCTTAAGAAAACTGGCAATACTCCTATATGGTAACATGCTTGAACGTCTTAAGAAACATGTAACTAAGGCATACTAGGTTATTAAGGTAGTATTTAACGCATGAGCCACTGTTTACAATCCATATGATTATGTGTACGCACAGTTGTAGGAGGAGATAAGAGCTCATAGAATTGGGGAGATATGTATGCCACCCCATGAATTGTTAAGGAATACACCCGTCATCCACGCAAGTAATACATACACCAATTAACCGGTAAAAGATAGTTAAGGAGTAAGGAAGTCTAAGTAAACACATTTGTCTCCATATAAGGTTTCACAACCACAATAGTTTAGGAAGTCTAAGCAACTAATTCCGCCCACTCCTCCAAAACCCGAGATTTTACTTGCTTTCCTTAAAATACAAAAATACAAAAATAATCTTCCTTCATCTTTAGACCTTTTAGAGTAGTTTTTCTATCCTAACGAACACTATTCCCTGTGAGAGAACGATCAATCCCCCGTACTTACCACTACACTATACTACACCGACCAGGTACACTGCCTGGTGGGATTGCAAGCTTCTCAAGATCCCTTAAGAGGTAAAACTTGTTGCGTGGTCGCAATCCCACGCACATCAAATACCCCAAGACCTATACGAATTTAGTGTGCCACAAAACGCTAAGGAGCCGAATTCAGACGAACAAGCAGCACAAGATACGCCCCAAACGAAGATTCTAGAGCTGTAAGAAGGTCCTGCATGTATTCAATTCATTAAGTAGTTTTGTTTTATTGTAATAGTAAGCTTTAATTCATCAGGATTGATGGCCGGTAGTATGTGAGTGCGCAAAATCACATGCCCGCCTTAAAATTGCTTTCCCATCAATTAAAGTTTATATGTTTGATGTCTTTGGTGAATTTATATTAGTGCTTTGATAACCTCTGTGTCTAGCTGAGCACTGCATGGGCTGCCATACCCCTTCCTCGCCTATTTAATCTGACGTCTTTGGATAAGTAGGATAGTCATAAGTAATCATTAAGGGTTTACTCGCCGATATAATGAAACCAACGAGAATGGTTTAATTAAATACACTTCATATAAAACTAGCAATAAAACAAGTGACAAGCTACTTAATTATCAGGACAGGTCTTCTTATGGTCTCTTTTATCTATCTGTGTACATGTAGCTCATTAGTTTAATTTACTGTTTAATAAATAACCCAACTATGCCAGTCTCTCAGGCTGAACCCCCCTTGCGTTAGATTACGCTGTAAAACTAACTTAGGATATTAAAATACTGATTAGGATAATTAGATAATACGTTCCACTCTTAGTGATCGACACTCTACTTAACATTATATACAAACTGACGGGGTACACTGCTCGTTAGGTGCATGTGTTATTGATAAGTCGGCTAAATATAAATTTAAAACTTGAGTAGGCATTAATACTGCTAAACCGCAACGACACACGACGCGCATCAAGTTTTTGGCGCCGATGCCAGGGAGTGAATTGTTATTATCTGTTAAATTGAGTAGTATTTTAATTAGGTTTTTCTTTTTATTAGGTTTTTAGACACTAACCACTAACTTGTTGTATATTAGATAGATTGCATTCATTGTATAATTTGCATATTTACTATTTTTTGTGTGCTTTTATTTTCTGTAATTTTCTTTTTATTTTTATTTTTGTTTTATTTTTCTTTCTTTGTACTAACTGCTGTCGTTGTATTGTGCTGATACAAACGATACGGCGCATCTGTTTCTCAGATACGGCGTATTCCGTTTTAATTTTATAAAATACAACGCGTTTAATAACTCGAGTATGACGCATCTTTCCCCAAGATACGGCGTATTCTGTTTTTAATAAGAATTTTTTCGAAACCCTAACGCCATGCGACGCATCTGTATTTACAGATACGGCGTATTTAATATTTAAATTAAAAACAATTTTCGAATTATTAAAAAGAAGCGACGCATCGATTTTCATCTATACGGTGCANGACGCATCTTTCCCCAAGATACGGCGTATTCTGTTTTTAATAAGAATTTTTTCGAAACCCTAACGCCATGCGACGCATCTGTATTTACAGATACGGCGTATTTAATATTTAAATTAAAAACAATTTTCGAATTATTAAAAAGAAGCGACGCATCGATTTTCATCTATACGGTGCATTTACTAAATCAAAAATCTTGTATTTTGAAACGTAACGAAAATACGGCGCATAAGCTTATGCTAATGCGGCGCATTTAATTTATATAAATATAACCGATTTTTGATAAATAACCAGATACGGCGCATTCTAATTTAAAAGCGGCGTATCTATTTTCTAAATAAAAGTCTGATTTAATTTTAACGTAATAAGATACGGCGTATCCTTTTTCAGGATACGACGCATCAACTGCAGATACCAGCAACTTCTATTTTTCGTATTCCGTTTTCGTTGTTAATTTTCCGATATTCTACTTTCTTGAACATACCCTACTGATGCTTTTGTGATGATTTCAGAAAGTGCATGACCAAAAGTTCAACTAAGAACTTAATTACACCTTTTGAAGATCCTGAACGAGCTTTACATTCACTAAGGAGGCTTTTCAGCACAAAAGGCTTTGAAACTTCAAGTTCGTTCGAGCTTGATTATTTTTCTGAACAAGAGGAGAAAGAAGAAAAAGAAACAATGACAGAAAACACTACCATGGAGGAATACATGAACAAAACCCGTTCAGACTACAGTTCAGGAGTTGCTAGACCAAAGTTTGACGACAAGTCAAAGTTTGAATTGAAGGGTCAGTTTCTCAAGGAGCTGAGAGAAAATGCTTTCAGTGGGATAGAAAATGAAGATGCTAATGAACATGTAGATAAAGTCCTCGAGATTGCGGATTTTTTTTACAACAGAAGGAGTTTCTGATGACCAACTTATGCTTCGAATCTTCCCAATTTCGCTTAAAGGAGCTGCTAATAAGTGGCTAAAGAATGAACCAGCCAGTTCAATCACAACATGGGAAGATCTGAAGAGCAAATTCCTGAAAAGATTTTGTCCACCTGCTAAGACTGCTAAGAAGATGGAGGCTATCAACAATTTCAAATAAGAGCCCGATGAAACTCTCTACCAGGCTTGGGAGTGATTTAAAGATTTATTGGCGAGATGCCCTCAACACTATCTAACCACAATGCAGGAGATAATATTATTTTATCAAGGATTGGACGTGCCTACTAGACAAATCTTGGATGCTAAGGGAGTTGTACCACAAATGAGTTCAGCCAATGCTAGAAAAGCTATCCAAGAAGCTGCTGATCATTCTAAAAAATGGCACGATGGGACCTCTACTAGATCTAAGAGCAGCACTAATTTTGAAGGGGTTTGCTGCAACTCAAGCTCAATTGGACAAAATTAGTAGAGAGATGAAGAAAAGAGATGAGAAAGTGTATGCTGCCAAAGTTGGATGTGAAAAATGCGAAGGACCTCACTACACTAAGGATTGCCCTACAAAGAATGAAAGTGAGACTTTTGAAGAAGCATATTACACACAATTTGGACAAGCATTCGAACTTTCGGGAAAGTTTAGGGAAGCTGCTCCAGGGTACTATCAAAAGTACAATGGAAATCCCACATATCAAGAGAGAAGGCAGACTTTAGATGACACTCTAAAGCAAATTATGGCCGATGCTGCTAAAAGACATGAAGAGAACACTGCTATGATCAAAGAAATCTGAGCCTCAATGGATACTATGATAAGAAACCAAGGAGCTTCGATCAAAGCATTGGAACAACAAATAGGTCAAATTGGTAAGGTTCTTCAAGAAAGGGGATATGGAAGTCTACCTAGCTCAATTGAAACTAATCCGAGAGATCATGTCAAGGCCATAACCACTACTGAAGAAGTCATGCCTAACATACCTTTTCCTGGAAGATTGAAGAATGGTGATGTTTTAAAGCCCCAATATTTCTTTAACTCTTCAATTAGCGTTAGAAGACTACTCAAGGAAAAGTCAAGGATTGAAGAAGAGATCAAGGCTGCAATGAAAGAAGAGAATCCTGCAACTGATCTACATGCCTTGCCTCATAAAGAAAAAGACCCAGGAAGTTTACTTTACCTTGTTCAATTAATAATATGTCTTTCAATAATGCGTTAGCTGACTTAGGAGCTAGTGTTAGTGTAATGCCCTTTAAGACATTCACTACCCTAGGCTTAGGAAAATTAGCACCAACTAAGCTGCTTATTGAATTGGCTGATAAAATGGTAAAACGACCTGAGGGGATTGCTGAAAACGTGCTAGTTAGGATCGAGAAGTTTATGTTCCCCATAGACTTTATAATACTTGATATGCCCGAGGATGTTAAGATTCCCTTAATCATTGGAAGACCTTTCTTGTCTACGGCCCACGCTAAAATTAATGTGTTTAAAAGAAAAATATAATTAAAAATAGGGAATAACAAACTAGTCTATAAGTGTGAAAATCCTGTTGAGAGCATAATTAGAGGAGTTTATGTGCTAGGATTACACGAAAATGATAACCTCGACCTAGAAGCTAGATTTATGGGAGAAATCTTAGTACAAAATAAATCACTTGAATGCTATGATGGGGACTATATTGAATTGGATGATCTTAAAACACCCTTAGGGTACGATGTTAGATTTATGGAAGATGATGAACCCAATGAAAAAGAAATTATGGATATCCCTAGGATTAATGTTATAAACACTTTTAATTATGATGAATATGAAGGGTATCCTAGTTTCTGCGATTATGGTAGAAAGATCCATGTAGATTGTGCTTACAACTTACAATTTCCTTGCATGATAGGCTACAAACAAGTTAGTGCCAACTTCTTCCCTATTTTACCAATTAACATAATGTCAAAGACCTTTTATACTTCTATTATGAAAAATAAGTGTAGAAAACTAGAAGGGTGGGTTGAATAGTTTTACGTCTTTTTAATTTACAAAAACTTTGTTTATGAAAACACCAATCCCGAACTTCATATGATACCAAAAGACTTGCACAATTATAAACTACGATATCAACAAGTATATAATATGACAAGTATGTAAGTAAGTATGTAAAAAGATAGAGATGGAAGAATGGCACCGTGAGACAAAGGATTTATAGTAGTTCGGCTACGAATCTCCTCTTCGTCCTACTCCACTCCCCGAGCACCTAACTCGGGAGTTTTCTTCACTATGTCAACAAGCTCGCTTATGGCGGAGAAAACCTTACACGACTTTTGCTTACACCAATTTACGACACTAAG
>LBNU01015059.1:5776-44596 GCA_014162995.1 Artemisia annua | reverse complement strand
AAAGAACATAAAAACACTAGAATTAAGGAAATTAACTAAAGCTACAGTAAAATGCAAGGATTTGAGAAAATGAGCTTACAACTGAGTCTCACTGAAAACCAATGAACCATGAACCAAGATCATTCCTAATAGCTTCCCACAAAGCCACTAAACACTAAACAACCAGAGTTTTCCATTCATCATTCCTTCTTCATGCTCAACCCAGAAACTTTATTTTTATGGTATTTTCTTTGATTTTTCTTATTTTTCTCTTTTCTGAGTTATACTAACTTTTGAGGTTTCTAAAAGCTTCAATAAGCTTTATAGGAGCTTATATGTTCCTAAAAAGTCCATATAATCCACTAATAACAACTTTAAGCACAAATGAGGTTTTGAGAATTTGCAAACTGCAATAACTTAGAAATTAAAGAAAACTTGAAATTGATTGTGAAATAAGATTACATAACATTGATTTAAACTGAGTACAAGAGTTTTGAATTAAGAAATACACTTGAAAGACAAATTACACTACCTACGAATGATTAAGCTACACTACTCCTAGATAACTCTCTTTCTCTGTTTTCTTCTTGACTTTTATAAGTTGAGGAGTGCTTCCTTGACTTTCCCCACTATTTTCCTGAGCCCTTGGATGAGCTAAAATGATCCCAGCCATTGAATGGCATTTTGGCGGGAAAACTCTTATATGGCAGTTACAGGTAGCTTGGAGGGTTTTGAGGGCATTTAATGGAGTTTGGTTTGTAGTGGAGGTCAAGGGAACATAGAGTGGTTTGGCTGAGGTGGAGGTATGGAGGGGTTGGATTTTTGCAGGTTTCACGTGGGGAGGGAGGTGGAAGGAGGTCAAAGGGGTTTTGACTGGGGGTTTATAATAAACGGGGTGAGGGGTTTTGGGTTGTTTTGGGCTGGAGGGAATTGGGCTTGGGGTTGTAGTGGGTTGTGTTTGTTTTGTTTATTTATTTTGTTTTTGGGTTTATAACAAAACATAGGTCCATTTGGTTTGTAGAATTTATTAGCCCAAGGACTAATTATGCCAAAGCTGAAATTTCAGGGACCAAACTTGCCAACTTCTTTAACTTGCTTCAAGGAACTTTGTTGTCAACTTCTGATTTCACACGGACCATTGTTGTTCATTTTCCAAAATAAAATCACCCGGGGACCAAATGTGTAAATTTTGGATTTTGAGGGACTGGAATTGTAAATATTCCAAAATTTCCAAAAAGGGTTTATTTTGCCAAGTTAGAATAGTACAAGGGTTTTGAATGATAATTTTCCACTTTTGAAAATCCAGGGACCATTTTTGACATTTTCTGAAACTTCAGGGACTATTTTTGACAATTTTGAAATTTTGCTTAGTTTTTCGTTTGTTTTCAATCCTTTACACCTGAAACGCTTAAAAACACACTCAAAAGATATTTTTGACATTATTTGGTCGTTTTCAGGTGTTTTTGGTCGTTTTGGTTTGGAAAATGGAAGGAAAGATATGTGTAAAAAGGCACATATCAGTCAATATAAGTATCACCTCCATTCTCTGGTTACATGTTCGATTTTGACTTTGAATGTCAAACAAACTGCTCTCGATAACCTGCATTGATTTAAAAGAAAACAAACTTTTAGTTATGCACATCCTTAAGTTCATGTGCCACCTATGTTGGTTTGTTCTTTCAGCATATACAAATAAGACTTAAGTAACCAGCATATCAAAGATTTAATTGATCAATATACATGCATATTGGGAGACTTTCAATTTTATTTTGCCTTTGAAGATAGAATGAACATGTCAGAATTATCATTTAAAATAATGACAGAACCACGAAGGTGTGGGTAATATAAATACTGATAATAATTTGTAATATAAAAAGAAGCAACAAACAAAGAAGTAGGTTTTCTAACCATGCATCTATCTTTTAATAGTAAGAAAGATCTATCTTTAATAGTAAGTTATGTGAACAAATGCAGTATTTTTTGTCTTCAACCACACAACCACCATTCATCCAGAATCTATCGCATATGCAAAAACAAAAACATACGACCGCACCCGCGCACAAATAATGTCTTATTAATGTTAGTGATTACAAAAATAATATATATAATTATTTTGTTTAACTGCATAAACATAATATACTAAGCAAGGTAATGATTAGAAGAGAGAAAGGAAACTAACAAACTCCCTAGAACAAATTATGAATTTAAAATCACTTTTGCTAGCAGTTCTTATGATTTTATATTTATATTCTTCAGCACTTTCAAGTTCAATGGATGAAAAATTTCTTAAATGCCTCTTGCAAGATTCAAATGCCCCCTCAGATATCGTGTTCACCAAAGAAGACACAGAATTTTCATCTGTACTTCAGTCAACTATCATAAACCTTAGATTTTCAACCTCCACAACTCCAAAACCAGTAGCTATAATCAAAGCGTCAAAATATTCTCATGTACAATGTGCAGTACTTTGTTCCAAAAGTTTCGGAATTCGGATCAGAATCCGAAGTGGTGGACATGACTATGCAGGCCTTTCATACACTTCATATGATAATGATCAATCACCTTTTGTTGTTCTTGACCTTAAAGACTTACGGTCAATAAGAATCGAGTCAAGTGAGAAGACTGCTTGGGTTGAATCTGGAGCAACGATTGGTGAATTGTCTTACTGGGCATATCAAGAAAGTCAAAACCTAGGATTCCCAGCTGGGATCTGCCCAACCGTAGGGGTTGGTGGTCAAATAAGTGGAGGGGGGTTTGGTACTATGGTAAGGAAGTATGGTCTAGCGGCTGATAACGTTATAGATGCTAGGATTGTCGATGTCAACGGGAGAATTCTTGACAGAAAATCTATGGGAGAGGATTTGTTTTGGGCCATTAGAGGAGGTGGAGGAGGAAGTTTCGGAGTTGTAATAGCTTGGAAGGTGAATCTTGTTTATGTTCCTAATATAGTTTCGGTTTTTACTCTTTCCAAGACTTTGGAAGAAGGTGGTTCGGATCTTTTTCACAAGTGGCAGTACATAGGGCATGAATTAAGTCAAGATTTGTTCATCGGAGTTTCTATACAGCCTGCCTTAAATAAGGCAGGAAACAAAACAATTCAAGTTACATTCAGCTCGATGTTTCTTGGAACTGTTGATGAGCTCATTAAGACTGTAAGTCATGGATTCCCTGAACTTGGGTTACAAGAAAAAGACTGTACTGAAATGAGTTGGATTGACTCGGTACTCTATTTTGCGAATTATCCACTAGCAGAAGGCATTAATGTCCTAAGAGATAGGACACCCGAGCCCAGAAGCTACTTTATTGGTAAATCAGACTACGTAAAAGAACTGATACCCAAAGAAAGATTAGACGAGATATGGAAATGGTGTATGGAGGAAAACAATGTGTTTCTTGTAATAGAACCACACGGTGGAATAATGGACGAGATTGAAGAAACGAGTACTCCATACCCATATAGAAAAGGGTATTTGTATAACATACAATACTTTGAGAACTGGGAAGACGATAGTGTTGAAGCATCAAAAAAGCATATAAGTGGGATGAGAATGATTTATGAGAATATGACACCTTATGTGTCAAAGAACCCAAGGTCAGCTTATGTAAATTACAGAGACTTGGAAATAGGTAAAAATGATAATGCAAGTAATACAAGTTACTTGGAAGCCATAAAATGGGGAAGCAAGTACTTTAGTGACAATTTCAAGAGGTTGGCAATGGTGAAGGGTGTGGTTGATCCAGACAACTTCTTCTATCATGAGCAGAGCATCCCACCGCTAATTATGAGCAAAAAAGACAGCGACGTTGGTTCTTACCAGAGCTTTTAATGCTCCGTGCACTGCTAAATCCCGGTCTTTAATTTAAAAATTCCTAAGAATGTTATTTTCTTATTCAATGTTTAAATATAAATCAAGCATTTGGCTCAAATGAAATTTTTGAAAAATAAATGTATATAGTAAGGCATATGCACCTGAATCATTTTATGGATTTGGTAGAGCTTTTGGATTGCACTACCTCAGAATTATCTAACTGTCACCAGAAGTCATTACATGAACAGACCCCATCCTTGACATGATGAAATCGATTTCTATCTCTTACTATAATCTCTCGATTATAAATCTTCGAGATGAACTTCGTTGCAGAATGACAATCACCACAAACCCGTAAGTTTTTCACAATTCGTATAGGAGTCCCGGGTGGTGTCTTTAGAAGTGCAAATGCAATAGCAAGTTTTTCACTATGTCTATTTAAAGCATCTTCCCTTTCCTCTTGACCGATATCAAGCAACACTTCTGATGTAGTAGGAACATATCCCGCCATCTTAATCTTTTTCGCCATTTCATCAATCATTTCATGAATCTCTTTGTATGATTCGTGTGTTCTATCGCCTGCAACAAATTCATATATTTTGTTGTCGAGTTCGATCATTGTACTCCCGGGAATCTTTTTCATTCCCTTTTCGCCCATCACTTCTCTAATCGTGTTTTTCTTTTCCCATTTAGACAGTTTTCCATAAATATTGGAAAGTAAAACATAATTAGATTCGTGTAATGGTTCGCTTTCAATTAATTGTTTTGTAATACTTTCACCGAGATTGAGTTCACCATGTAGTCTACAAGCTGCGGTTAACGTCCTCAAGATTATCGGGTTTGGTTCAATAGGCATATTATTCACAAACTCGAGTGCCTCTTTCACAAGTCCAGCCCTACTAAACAGATCAACCATGCAACCATAATGCTCAATTTTAGGTGTCATATGAAACTCCTCAGTCATGGAACTAAAGTACTTTCGACCTTCGTTTACCAACCCTGAATGACTACAAGCCGAAAGCAACCCAATAAAAGTAACATCATCCGGTTCCACCCCAGAACTTTTCATCTCTTCAAACAAAGCCGCAGCCTCCAAACCACGTCCATGCATTGCCAAACCAACAATCACAGAAGTCCAAGAAACAATCGTCTTCCCATCTAACCCTCTAAACNATGAGCAGAGCATCCCACCGCTAATTATGAGCAAAAAAGACAGCGACGTTGGTTCTTACCAGAGCTTTTAATGCTACGTGCACTGCTAAATCCCGGTCTTTAATTTAAAAATTCCTAAGAATGTTATTTTCTTATTCAATGTTTAAATATAAATCAAGCATTTGGCTCAAATGAAATTTTTGAAAAATAAATGTATATAGTAAGGCATATGCACCTGAATCATTTTATGGATTTGGTAGAGCTTTTGGATTGCACTACCTCAGAATTATCTAACTGTCACCAAAAGTCATTACATGAACAGACCCCATCCTTGACATGATGAAATCGATTTCTATCTCTTACTATAATCTCTCGATTATAAATCTTCGAGATGAACTTCGTTGCAGAATGACAATCACCACAAACCCGTAAGTTTTTCACAATTCGTATAGGAGTCCCGGGTGGTGTCTTTAGAAGTGCAAATGCAATAGCAAGTTTTTCACTATGTCTATTTAAAGCATCTTCCCTTTCCTCTTGACCGATATCAAGCAACACTTCTGATGTAGTAGGAACATATCCCGCCATCTTAATCTTTTTCGCCATTTCATCAATCATTTCATGAATCTCTTTGTATGATTCGTGTGTTCTATCGCCTGCAACAAATTCATATATTTTGTTGTCGAGTTCGATCATTGTACTCCCGGGAATCTTTTTCATTCCCTTTTCGCCCATCACTTCTCTAATCGTGTTTTTCTTTTCCCATTTAGACAGTTTTCCATAAATATTGGAAAGTAAAACATAATTAGATTCGTGTAATGGTTCGCTTTCAATTAATTGTTTTGTAATACTTTCACCGAGATTGAGTTCACCATGTAGTCTACAAGCTGCGGTTAACGTCCTCAAGATTATCGGGTTTGGTTCAATAGGCATATTATTCACAAACTCGAGTGCCTCTTTCACAAGTCCAGCCCTACTAAACAGATCAACCATGCAACCATAATGCTCAATTTTAGGTGTGATATGAAACTCCTCAGTCATGGAACTAAAGTACTTTCGACCTTCGTTTACCAACCCTGAATGACTACAAGCCGAAAGCAACCCAATAAAAGTAACATCATCCGGTTCCACCCCAGAACTTTTCATCTCTTCAAACAAAGCCGCAGCCTCCAAACCACGTCCATGCATTGCCAAACCAACAATCACAGAAGTCCAAGAAACAATCGTCTTCCCATCTAACCCTCTAAACAACCTCAACGCCTTATCAACATCACCACACTTAGCAAACATATCAATCAAAGCATTACAAAGCTCCATACTCTTCCTAATCCCTTCCCTCTCCACATACCTCTCAACCCATTTCCCAAGCTCCAACGCACCTAAATCACTACACGCACCCAAAACCGAAACCATAGTAATCTCATCCGGCCTAACCCTAACCCCATCCCCATCCCCATCCCCAAACATCTGCATTTCCCTAAACAACGCAACAGATTCCCCCGCCATCCCACCCCTCACATACCCACCAATCATCGCACTCCACGACACCGAATCCCTCACACACATTCCCTCAAACACTTTACGCGCACTACCCACACCCCCACAACAACAATACATATGAACCATAGTATTACACACATGTATATCATCATCAAACCCTAACTTCACAACACACCCATGAACACACTCACCTAAACCTAACTTCCCAACACCAGCACAAGCCTTAAGAACAAAAGGGTATGTAAATTTATTAGGCATAACATCATTAAACACCATTTTTTTATAAATTTCAACACTAGATATCTTATTTTTATTAGTTTGAGCATAAGCCCTTATGATGGTATTGTATAAAAAAGTGTCGTA
Organism: Artemisia annua; assembly: GCA_014162995.1. NCBI lineage: Eukaryota > Viridiplantae > Streptophyta > Magnoliopsida > Asterales > Asteraceae > Artemisia > Artemisia annua. Next base: position 37,796 of record LBNU01015059.1, on the reverse strand, counting down.
AAGATGGGTTTTGGAATGTGGGTCAAATAGTATTAGTGAAGCATAGTTAATGGCATTGAGATTTGATGAAGTTGAAGTGAATTTAGTTAGGACTAATGGGTTGTTTATTAGGCCTAGTTTTATGATTTGTCTGTGGATTTGTGTGAGGTTAAGGAGAGTTGTGCATGTTTCAAGGAGGGTTAAACATTGTTGTTCTGCTAATCTTTTGCTTGTAAAGATTTTGGATGCTGAAAATGTCATTTGTTGTAGAACTAGTTAAGTTTGAGGTATGGTTGTATGGAAAGTTTTGTACTTTTGCCGGGTAAACTAGTTTTGGGGTGATTGTTTCGGCTTATATAGTCTGCTTATTGCTTGTTTGGTTTTGGGCTTATGTTTTGTAAGCTCATTTTGTGGCTTATTTTTCAAACTTTTCGGCTTATTTAAGTTTAGTAGGTCATAATAAACTTAAGTCAAAAAGTTTCAAAATAAGCTACAAAAAATGAACTTATGAAACATAAACCCAAAACCAAATAAGCAATAAGCCCAGTGACGAAGCTAAGAATTTTGTTTTTTGTTGGCCACGTAGACGTTAAAAGAAACCAAAACTTAGGTTAAAATTAAATGGTGCTATGTAACAAACTGGGTAACTTTTTTCTAAGTAAATGGGTAACAAGCTGAAATGGATGATTCATACAAAGGTAGAATTAAATACAACAAAATATCTATACTACCTGTAATAGAAAAATGGTCAAAAGTGAAATGTTGAGTTTTCAAGTAAAATGTTGAGTTTTCAACAATTGTCAAATGAGAGAGAAAGTGAAATGTAATTAATACTCTTATTAAAACACCCCCAATACTTAAAAGTACAATTATTTATTCGCATTGTACAACCAAATTAAAGCATATCTATCAAATTACTCCCTCCGTCCCATATTAAGTGTCCACTTTTTTAATACACAAAGTTTTAGAAGAATCCACTAACTAAACTCTCCACCAATCAAATATTAATTTTACCTACTAAACTCTCATATTATTGGTTGAAAGGTACAAGTGGACACTTAATTTGGAACATCCAAAGATTCCATTGTAGACACTTAATATGGGACGGAGGGAGTAAATACAACCAATTCAAACACAAATCGGGTTGACCCGGGACGCTTCAAACCCGGCGGGTTGACCCAGTTTAATTTGACCCGTTTTCGACCTAACCTAGCAAGTTGACCCGGTTTAAATCGACCCATTTTTCGACCAGAACGGCCGAACCAACCGGGTCGAACCGGGTTTCAAAACATTATCCATTACTTAAAAAAGTATAATGATTTATTCACATTGTACAACCCATTAAAAACATATATACCAAATTAACTACAACCAATTAAAACACAAACCGGGTTGACCCGGGACGCTTCAAACCTGTTTTTCGACCGGAACGGTTCAACCAGTTGAACCACCTGGGTCGAACCGGGTTTCAAAATATTATGTTTAATTCCCAAATCTTCAAACTTTTATTATTTTTCGTTTTTAACCTATAAACTTTTTTTTATCAATAAACTATTTGTCGCTATAAAATCCCGTTGCTATGCACGGGTACTCGTCTATACATATAAATAAGTTTGCTGTCATATTGTTGGTTGTTGGGTGGGCCAAATACACTATAATGGATTAATTTACTCAAGTGAAAAGTATANCTTATGGCTTCAACTCTAGCAACAGGTGCAAAAACTTCATCATAATCTATTCCCTCTTCTTGCCTGAACCCCTGAGCCACCAATCTTGCTTTGTTTTTGACAACTATACCTATTGCATCTCTTTTGTATACCAAATTAACTACAACCAATTAAAACACAAACCGGGTTGACCCGGGACGCTTCAAACCTGTTTTTCGACCGGAACGGTTCAACCAGTTGAACCACCTGGGTCGAACCGGGTTTCAAAATATTATGTTTAATTCCCAAATCTTCAAACTTTTATTATTTTTCGTTTTTAACCTATAAACTTTTTTTTATCAATAAACTATTTGTCGCTATAAAATCCCGTTGCTATGCACGGGTACTCGTCTATACATATAAATAAGTTTGCTGTCATATTGTTGGTTGTTGGGTGGGCCAAATACACTATAATGGATTAATTTACTCAAGTGAAAAGTATAACATTGAAAGTTGTGAGAATTTTTGGGTGGGCCTTGGCCAACCCAACTCCCTGCATGGCGCCGTCTCTGAATAAAGCCGGTTATATAAGCCGAAACAAACACCCCAAAAAGTGATGTAGAACTAGTTAAGTTTGGGATGTAAATTTTCTAAATTTTATAGCTATTCTTGTAATTTATTTTCCTCTCATACCAAGAATTGTAGTTTAGGTTTAAAAAAAATAATCAAAATTTGCCTCATCGAACATAATTCAATAGCTCCGCCTCTCACGGTAGTTGTAAGGGCTTATGGCATGTATGGTTAGCTATAGCCGTAACTACAAGTTGTCATCTATGGTCACAAGTTGTGGTCTTTCGTTTTATAAAAGTGTTTGATAAGAGACTATGGATGAAACTATATAGCGTAAAGCAAGTCTACAATCATAAAATTAAATGCTAAATGTTAATTGCTTCATCCATTAACGTTTTGAGTGTTTAAAATAAAATACTAAAGGTTTAGCTTATTGCCAAACAAGTAATCCTAAAAGCTAAATGTTATTCGCTCCAAAACTCTTGTTGTCAAATATTGTTGAAATGTCTAAAGTAAATGACAATGTGACATAGTGCGATAATAGGTGAATGTGCAAACAATGCAATTCAATACACGAGTTTGCTTAAAACAATAATCTAACAAACAACCATATTAGGGAAGTTTGTTTTATTCAACAAACAATACAAATAGCTAACAACTAGAGACATATATCTTGTAGCAAACGCAGCATTAGAAGCTTTGGTAAGAACCAATGTTGTTGTTCTCTTCGCTCGTGATAAGAGGTGGAATGCTCTGCTCAAAGTAGAAGAAATTGTTTGGATCAACAACACCTTTCACCAATGCCAATTTCCTAAAATTGTTATTAAAGTACTTGTTTCCCCACTTCATGGCTTCTGAATAGCTTGTGTTATCGGCACTATCATTTTCACCTAAATCTAAGTCCCTATAGTTCACATAAGCCGCTCTCGGATTTTTTGACACAAAGGGTGTCATGTTCTCGTATATCCGTCTCATCCAACTTATACGCTTTTCTGATGATTCAATGCTTTCGTCTTCCCATTTCTCAAAGTATTGTATGTTATACAGATATCCCTTTCTATAAGGGTATGCAATACTCGTTTCATCAATCTCGTCCATTATTCCACCGTGTGGTTCCATTATAAGAATTGGATTGTCTTCCTCCAAACACCATTTCCATATATCTTCTAATCTTTCTTTGGGTATCGGTTCTTTCACATAGTCTGATTTTCCATTGTAGTAGAATTTAGCCTCAGGTATCCGATCTCTAAGGATGTCAACGCTTTCACCCTTTGGATTATTATTAAAATAGAGTATTGATTCAATCCAACTCATTTCAGTACAATCATTTACATCTAACCCAAGCTCAGGGAAATTACTTGTTACCTCTTCAATGAGCTTATCAACGTTGCCAAGAAACATGGAGTTGAATATAACTTCCATTGTTCTGTTTCCATCCTCATTTATAGCAGCTTGTGTTATAGCTCTAATGAACAAATCTTGACTTAATTTATGTCCTATGTATTGCCACTTATCAAAAAGATCCGAACCACCTTGCTCTAAAGTCCTGGAAAGACTAAAAACTGAAACTTTATCAGGAACATAAACAAGATTCACCTTCCAAGCTACTACAACACCAAAACTTCCACCACCGCCCCCTCTAATGGCCCAAAACAAATCTTCGCCCATTGACTTCCTGTCAAGAATTTTGCCGTTAACATCAATAATCCTAGCATCAATGATGTTATCAGCTGCCAAACCATATTTTCTAATCATGGTACCGAACCCTCCTCCACTTAACTGACCACCAACACCTACAGTTGGACATACCCCTCCTGGAAATCCAAGGTTTTGACTTTCTTGAGACACCCAATAATATAACTCACCAAGGGTTGCACCAGATTCAACCCACGCAGTGTTTTGACTCGAGTCGATTGTTATTGACCTTAGTTCCTTAAGGTCAAGAACAATAAAAGGTGAGTGATCCTTATCATATGAAGTGTACGAAACTCCTGCATAGTCATGTCCACCACTTCTGATTCGAATTTGATATCCGAAAGTTTTGGAGCAAAGTATCGTAGATTGTACATGGGAATATGACAAGGGTGTAACTATAGCTAATGGTTTTGGTGTTGTGGAGGTTGCATATCTAAGGTTTATGATAGTTGATTCAAGAACAGATGAGTATTGTATGTTTTCTTTTGTGAAAACAAATTCTGAATCTGTTGCATTTAAATTTTGGGTGAGGCATTGAAGAAACTTATCAGCCATTGGATCTGAATATGCTGAAGTGAACAAAGCTAAAGATACAATATAATATATGATAATGTTTAGATTCATGTTATCTTCTGTAATTGTTAATTATTAAGTTCTGCAAATTCTTTTAATAAGCGAGATGAGATATACAATTTTTAAACGATTTTTATCCTCATCTTTATAGACAAAATCTGGAAATTATTANAATGGTTTTGGTGTTGTGGAGGTTGCATATCTAAGGTTTATGATAGTTGATTCAAGAACAGATGAGTATTGTATGTTTTCTTTTGTGAAAACAAATTCTGAATCTGTTGCATTTAAATTTTGGGTGAGGCATTGAAGAAACTTATCAGCCATTGGATCTGAATATGCTGAAGTGAACAAAGCTATAAGATACAATATAAATATGATAATGTTTAGATTCATGTTATCTTCTGTAATTGTTAATTATTAAGTTCTGCAAATTCTTTTAATAAGTGAGATGAGATATACAATTTTTAAACGATTTTTATCCTCATCTTTGTAGACAAAATCTGGAAATTATTATTTTTTTCTGCCTAAAATTTATTGATGTATAATAAATAGGTGTTAGTGAGGTGGAACCCATTTTAGATAAGAAGATAATAAAATGGGTAAAGTCAAAGACATGATACAAGCTTCAAATGTAGCTTTCAAAATGATTGATCAACATAAATTCCTTCAAAAACTTAAAACTTCAAAGTTCAAGATGTATACTGAAGATGATATGGTCTACATTGCAACACTTCACAGAAGAAATGTAACAGCACATATCACTCCTACAGGAGTACAGGATATGAGCATGACGGTGGTATGCAAACTTCTTATGGCGTCTTCTCAAAGGAATAACATTTATCTCTCTAGTACTTCCAAGTTCCAACCACTTTTACAAATGACGCATGCAATTCCTCACTAAAACAATAATAATGGTTCTGTAACCAGATCTTCCTATTGTACATAGGCTTCGGTTTTACGAAATTCACACACAAACTACAAGTCTACAACCAACTAGTGAACTCCGGACTAAAACGGTTTGATTTATCATGTCCTCATAAAGATATAAAACACAATGTTCCTTTTAACCAGATGAAATAGGCGGTCTGCATAATAAGTTAACTTATATAAACAAATACTCTGTAAAATACTGTAAAATTTAGAGATAACCTGTATATATTAAGTCACAAACTATCACTTAAATCAACCGCCACCTGGTTGACATTCTAAGCTCCCCTAATCTTTGATTCTTTGTTCGACACAATATGTCTTGTTTCTGGCCAGTAGGTCACTAAAAATATGTCAAATGAGCAGATTACTCATGAAAATGTCAAAACTATGTTAAAAGCATTACAAGTAAAAGGAGTTCTATCAAATATTACAGAAGTTGTCATCAAAGGATTAAACCAGATGTTGTACACTTGACACAATGCTTAGCCTTTGTCATGTTACACAGCTAAATTAACTTTATAAGTCCACACTTTACAATATAAAAATCAGGTTAATAGAGAAAATTTATAAGATCAGGATTCATCAGTAATAATTTGATTAATCTTTGTTCACCTGTCATCTTGGAATAATGCCTTAGAAACAGGATTACTAGTCTTACTCCTATCGCCTTTATTTTGTCGAGTTGAGCATGAGGGATTGTCACCTGCCATTGGAGTCTCACAAACGACACTATAACTACCCCTCTTTTGTTTCTTCCTTTTGGATTCAGGTTTGACTTTTACAGGCTTTGACTGCTTTGGAGCCCAAACCCTCTGCAAATCAGGCATTCGGCTTGTGAAAGATACAAACCTTCTGGCCCTTTCCCTCCTCTCACGCGCCTCATTTAATTTTGTGTTGAGATTTTCAAGTGGATGAGAAGATTCATCTTCTAAAAATAACGATTCTTGAAACTTCTTGCTTGCTAATATGTCGTCTTTATCATTTTTCTCTCTCCAAGATTGATTGCTATCCTCACTGTTGAACATGAGAGCTTGATCTTCATCTTCTTCGCCAAATGGCAACAGGTCCATTTGATCGTAGATTTTGTCCACCACATCTCCAAGATTCTGTGAATACCTGAAAATTGACTCTTATGATCACATTTTCATATAACTAGAAACACAATCTGTGAAAAATGAAGAGAGTAGATATAAGTACCTCGCTTTTATGGTTCTCTCAACATAAGCATAAAGACTCACATTACCATGAAAACCTCCTTCCACAAGGTACTGAATGATCTCCAAAAGGGTGCAAAGTTGTTTCACAAGTTTCGACCTCATAGATCCTTTAATACTTTCTGCATATTCTGACTGAAGTATCTCCAAACGAAGCAAAATTTGTAATTCATATCTTAAGTTCATTAAGGAAAACTAATAAAGTTAAACCATTAAAGCTAAATAACGACTAGTATGTTAAATAAAGACTGAAAGGGGGAACTAAAACAAAAATAAAATAACTGAAGGATACTCTCTGACCAAGTGTTCTGGGGTAGAACTTTGTTCCTTAATATTTTTGGGCTCCCGTAGTAATAACTTAATGATTTCGGAAACTTGCACTGTACGTGACTCACGAGAGTCTTCCATGGTTTCATGCTTTTGACGTAACCAGTAGATGGATTGGTTCACCAGTCTCTCTGCCACAATCTTCAAATCTGCTGCCTCAGATTCAAGCCCATGTTGAATTTTCTTAGGTAGATTACAGAAAAACGATTCTGCAGTTTCGGAAAATGATACAAGAGCAGTATCGTCATGCTGTATTTTCGACACATGTTCATTGCTTCCTTCGCAATTATCAGCCAAATTTTCGTTTACATCTGTCTCTTTCTGTTGATTTGAATCTTGAGCCGATCCATGTGGCGTATTCTCACGACATAACCTGTGGCTTCTTGCTTGACTCATCCAGCATTTCAGAAACTTCAACTTCTTCGCCTTTTTACAACCATTAGCAAAGTAAACTTCTGCTAAGTCCACATCCCACAACTCGTACGCCACCTTGCAGAACGAGCTCCATGTGAGGTTCTGATAGGAATGTTTTTTCATCTTTTTCCTCTTTAAATCGCCTACATGAACATTTTTTCCCGATGGAGAAGTACCCTTTTGAGAAACATTCTTATTCAGGAGAAGATTTAGTCCACCGGAATTTGGAACGGAAATATGATTATTATCTACGACCAACAGAATGGCTGAGTGAATCGTAAAGGGTTTGAGAATTCCTTTGCAAGAATTCCCGTTACCGTCCGATAAAGATAACAAAGCCCAGTAACCCTCTCTGTAAAGAAAACTAAGAAAAATCTGCCAAGTTGGAGCAATACGTTTATCAAATAGCTCGGAATTTTCCTTCGCTAATAGTTCCAAAATCCTATCGGCAAAAACATTGTCTAAACTATCCTTCCCCTTTTTCCCACATTCCGCAGACCGCACTAAGAAACATTCCGAAGCTAATTCTTCATTAACTTTACACTCAGTATACCTTCTAACTTCCGTCAAACGCAACTTCATAACACCATCCTTCAAACCACCCAAAAATGTGTTCACAAAATCAACACCTTCAGTTTTTACACTCCCAACTTCCCGGGTTCTAAAACCATCGCTAACTCTACTTTTCGACAAATCCTTAAAACGAAGCAATTCAAGATCACAGCATTTACACTCTAACGGCTTACCACTAACATCCAAAATCTCAAGACACAATTCCCCACGACCCCCCTTATCTAATCCACAACAATCAAACAACTTTGACGAAACCACAATATTAGGATATATCAAACCAAAATTAACAACAGCAGAACCATAAACAATCGCATCAGTCGAACAAAACCCCCATCCAAATTTCCTAATCTCGTCCCGAACAACATCACATTCATTAACTCCACCTTCTATTTCGTTCCTAGTTACATCGACCCAACAGAAATGAATATCCTTAACACTAAACACATCATTAACACTAACAAAACAATCACGAAACCGACCACGATAAAAATCTAAATCATAATTCAAATCATAACACATAAACGCAGCTAACTCATTCACATTCCTACATACAGGTGACAACAATATAATCAAATTCGACCGAATATCGTTACATGAATAATTCAAATCATCACTGTCATTCTCCCAATCATACTCACTACCCAACTGATTCAGCAAACTAACCGTATTTTCGCAGCTCGGAGACGCGTAACTCGACTCTGTATCCGCTATCGAGTTTAACGTCGTCCTGAGTGAGTTTAGCGTCTGCGTCGGCGAGTCAAACGTTAGCGAAGCCGCGGGATGGTCAGGGAGGATACGGCGAAGAGCCGTAGCGGATCGGAGCGGCGAAAGAGACGAAAAGAAGAGTTTGAATGAGAATAGGGAGTTTGAAAGTGGTGGAAATGATAAGATGATGTTTGAGGTAGTGATGATTGTGGTTATGAAATTAGGGTTAGGGTTAGGGTTTGGGGGTGATGATAGTAAGGGGTTGAGGTCGATTAGAAGGAGTATTCGTTTTGTTTTGGTGTAATTGATTGGATTTGACATTGATTTTTAGGGTTAGGGTTAGGGTTAGGGTTTGATTGAATTTTGGGGATTTTGAAGAAGTTTGGTTGTTTCAGATCTGCAGGAGGATAATGGGGATGAGAAAACAATGAAGAGTGGGCGGGAATGTGGGAGTGGCGGGAGAATTTTCTTTTTACATGTGTTTTTGAATGTCCGTCTGATATTTTGTTATTCTTTTGATTTTTTTATTGTTTATAGAAAAAACAAGTTAAAGTTGTCGTCGAGAAAACTCAAACGTATGATTATTAGACCAGCATAATGGTGACCACATAAGATCGCGGTTATCACTGTCACATAAGCGTCAACTCAGTTTTTTTCTACAACCAACTTCATGACAGTTAGCTTCTTTTTTTTTCCTTTTTTTTAAACACTAAAATTAAAATTTCATTAATAATTAAAAAAAAAACATTACATTAATAATACAAATAAAATTTAAAATATTGCAATAAAAATTAAAAACTTAAACTAATAGTTTAAATTATATTTCTATTTTATTTATCACTTCATCTCCAACGCATTCTTTCGTTGTCTTCCGGTCAAATAGTCATCGAAAGTATGATAAAACATGAGGTATTTGTCCTTTTTTAATTATTGAAAGATAAACATTTGACGTTGACACCCAAGTTTTTCTTGCTTTTGTGCAATCTTTTGTTGTTTTAAGTCCATTTGCTGCTGACACGCATTTTCTTCCATTTCTATTTGTCGCTGCTTCAACTCTAAATAAGAATTGTGGCCTTTCTTCTTTTTGGAAAACAAACCTAATGCGACATTTTTTTCATTTATCGACTAACCGATCAACAAAAAGAGGTGCAGCAGTTGAGATTCCGAAGGAACCAGGAACGGAGCCAGGAATTAGGAATAAGGGGTGCCGAACTTTTTTTCTCAATCTAACAAAGTAATTTAACTAAAACTTCAAACAGTATGTTCTAATGATCACATACGTCAGATTACAAACTTAAAATTTCGAAAAGAAAACACATTAATAACTAATAAAAAATTATTAGATGCAAACATTGTGCATGAAACGGTATCAAGCTTCTCTTAATTCTTTTGACATCTAAAGGTTAGGGGGGACATTTGTTTATAGTTAGGTAATAGGCTTAAATTTTATAAGATGAATAGCAAAGCTATTGGACGTGTTGGAGGGGGCCGAGCACACCCTGGCTCCCCCACTGTCTCCGTCTCTGGAAGGAACAGAGAGGATGATGCTTTCTTCTTAACTTTGCACGACCCGTTAGTCGAACTTCCCGAACTTCTTCCTCCGAAGAATCAGTCTCTTTGTCGTTGAGAATAAAACCACCAAATGCTCAGTCTGATGTAGCGTGTGAGGTGGCTTTCGATGTCCTTTATTTTTTTAGAGCAACTTATTTGGTTTTGTAACATTTTGGCATTTATATCTCTTGCCAATTTTTACGTTGACTCAAAATTTTCCACAGTTCAATCAGTGTGAAGCTCTGACCGTACATCGCTTGATATTCACGAACCGCTTGCTCGAAGTTTAGTTGGTCATTTGTGCCACTCTGGTTCTTCCATTTTACATTACCATAAACCACGCACATTGACCAATTTTAGGATGAACCCTATTTTTCCATTTGGTGTTGAGGGCATTGTATCCTTTTCTCGATTCCCCATTTCTGTCTCAAAGTAACTTTACAGTCGTCCAAAAGCCCTTACTCTTTTGAGCGTCCCCTATGATGCTATTTGTTATGATTTTATATTTTGTAATTGAAAAAATTATGGTTCTCACATAATAATTTAATCATACCAGTGAATCATAATATTAAATACTTTCTAATTTATCTTTGAACTAATTTTAGGATCTCTGGAGAAGCCTTATGCGCTAAATGTACAAATCAAACTCCACTCTTACTGTCCAATACTGGAAAAAATGGCTACTTTCGTATCCAGCTATATCAAAGATTTGAGTGTTGTGAAAGACAACATCAAGTTGCGTGTTCAAATTCTACGAATTTGGATGCAGCCTGTTTATGGCAAGCGGCATATTATCAACATGGAGTTGATAATCATGGATGAACGGGAAAGTATAGAGGATATGTTTTGTTTATTGTAAATATTTATGTAAATGTTGTGCAGTGTAAAACATAATGTGGGTATATGTTTTTTGCAGAATAAAAAGATGCATGCAACAGTAAGAATGGCTTTGGTCAATGGATTTAAGCATCAATTGGAAGAAGGCAATGTTGTAAGTTTACAACGTTACAATCTTGGAGAGATAAAGCCTAAGTATCGAATGGTCAATCAAGGTGTAACAACCCACTAACTTCCCCTTAGGTTAGAAATACCTTACTAACTTAACTTAGGCCCCCATTAAGCACAATCTAGGTTAGAAACGCCTTTAGAATTTTCCCAAGCCAAATTTTTGCTTTATTATATCTTTATGACCTAACTAACCTCTAGACAAGCTCACGTATCCGCCTATGCCAACCACCACTATGTTTACTTGATGTAAACATCCCGGTATGTCAAGTCAAGGTTACAAACATATTTTCACTAAGAAAACTATCACTCTAATACACCATACTTGCTAGAAAACCCTAATTGCACCTATGTGTTTACGGTTATCTTTAAAACCCTAATTGCTTATCCATACATGTTCTAAAGTGTTTAAAACTTAGGTATAAGTTACAAAAGCTACCTTAGGATATATTAGACTCCCTAGACCATAGTACAACTTCTTAGAACTTAGGTACAAGTCACATAAACATAAAACCCTAACTAGGTCATAACTTCCCGGAAACTAGATTTAACTTTCACAAATCTTTATCATAAGCTACCACCACTTAGTATAAGCCCCCTAGGACTTAGTATTAGTCATTAGACACTCATAGGACCCTAAATTAGGCACTAAACCCTAGGCTAAACCTAAAACTCTCACTAGACAAAACTAGGTTAAAACTAAACCTAAAAACCTAAAACTAGCTACTATACTACTCTAAACTACCAAGCAATCTACCTAGCACCTCCCTTATACTTAGCTAGCACCCTAGCACCTCTAAGCACCCAAGCAAGTAGGTGATGCACCTACTTGTCACCCTTCTTCTCCAAACCGCCTCTCTCGGCCTCTCTTCACCACAACCGGCCTATCTCAGCCCCTAGCTACTATGTAGCTGCTCCTCGTCACCACTAGACCCTCCATGACCTCCCCTAGCTTTGCTTAGCTGACCTCCCCCTTCCTCGACACCTCATGACCCTTTTTCTTGCTCGCTACTCCTTACGCGAGTATAAATACCCCCCCTCCCCTCCATTCTTCTTCACACCTTTCCTTCTCTTCTCTACCTCACATTTCTATAGTATAAGACCCTTAGAAGCCATAGCAACTGAGAGTGAAGCCTTGGCCAAGTCGAGTTGTGGTTTGAAGCCGAGAGAAGCCCTAGAAACCTTAATTGCCTCGTTAGCCTTTCCCCGACCTAGGTAAGCCTTGAACTTGAATCTAGTATACTTAGAATAGACCTAGGACACTTAGTATAAGCCTTAGGAACCCTAGGATAGCCTTAAACCTTCATGTTTGCATGCTTTCTATTCGAAACCCTAGAAATAGGTTATTAGGAGTTTATGTGCTAATTTGCTATATTAGATGCTATAATATGAATTAGGTGACTTATTTGAACTTAGATTAACTAAATATAAGCTTAGAAACTTAGTTGCTAGGATAAAATATAGTTTACATGCATTTAGGACTAGTTTTGCAAAACTTTACATGCATAGGGGTATATATTGTAAATTCCTGAAACTATAAAGTCTAGGGACTGTTTTTGACATTTCCTAGAAGTTATAAGTGTAAGGACTTATTTTGCAAATAATTGAAACCTTAGGATAAGAATTAAAATAAGTTATAAACTAAAAAGGACTAATTATGCAAAAATTATAAAGTTAAGGGTAAAAAGGGTAAATAACGAAAGTTAGAATAATCTAAGGACTATTTCTGTTATTTCTTTAAAATATATGAATATAGGGACTATATATGCTAAAATTAGAAAGTTATATGCTTAATTGTTACTTTGTTAGTAGTTTATAAGTTTAGGGTAGAAAGTGTAAATATATAAACTTAAAGGGTATAAACGGATTATTTTCGTAAGTACAAAACCTATTTTGAGTTAGAAGCATAACACAATACTAGGGAGCTTCATGCGAGGAGTACTATGTGGATATTTCGTTCTGACGAGTTTGCTGGGTTTACGATTTAAAGTGCCCTGGCTCCTCAAACGATTATTGCATATACTTCTAAGTTATGATGGCCCGAACGGTGTTATGTTATAACTAAACCCTAATAACAACATAACTCAATAGTAGGGAGCTTCGTGTGAGGAGTATTAACTTATGAATTATGATGGCCCGAACGGTATTATGTTGATGACATAATACAATAGTAGGGAGCTTCATATGAGGAGTCATATACTTCTGAATTACGATGGCCCGAACGGTGTTATGTTATATATAAAAACCCTAAGAGTGATTAACTAAAGAAAACCTAGACTAAGACTTGACATACACACACCTACACCAACCCAGGATACGTGAGTGAGTTGTCTAAACCCCTACTTAAATTAACTTAAGACCCAGGTGAGTTTTCATAGCCTCGCACCTTTTAAACGCTTTCTAAATGCTTTACAAACCCTGTGAGGGGGATACGTGCTACTTGCTTTACTTAAAACCGAATACAAGTCTTTTTCTTTGGTTGTTGCACGAGTAAACTAACTGTCACCACTACATAACTAAAATTCATGAATCTAATCGTTTGGGATATTTTACCCACGCGAACGCGAGTATAGTTGATAGATCTATTGGAGTTTGACAACTCTCGTTGGTATTAACACCTCTCTGGGTGGTACCAATAAGTACTATACTTGAACCCACTAAAGGATTAACTTTGGCAAGTTATCCTTCCCATCCCCTCATGTTGGGTCTGCAGCCTACATGACCCGGATTGTTAACGTGTGGTTCATGAGCTTAGTGCAATATACCTTCTATCACTAAACTTTTCCACACATAGGGTTTAAGCTGAACCCTGTGGAACTTGTATTCACTAACTATCTATTTAAACTATGACTCTCACTCAACATACGTGTTGACTTTTAAGCATGTTATCCTAGGTAATTAGGCACTATAGGAACCCTGGCACGGAGAAGTACTGGACATGAGAATGTCCAGAATAGTTATCATTCATCAGTTTTGTTTCTAAACACGTATCTTAGGGACCTCTCTTTTGGTAAAAGTATATCTTTTACTGTAAAAACTCTGATGAATAAATGAATGATAACATCTTTTTCAAAAACGTCTCTTTTCAAGTCGTTTTCTATATCTTGTCTTTGCTTCCATGAAGTAATACCCCAAACACTTAATCCGCTGCGATCAGTGAAAAATGGGGGTGTTACACAAGGACTCCGCCTTAGTTTTCTGTCAAATACTATAGTGGAAAAGTGTACTGATTTTACGGGATGAGTTCATGGCTTTGAAATTCGTTCTTTTAAAAAAATATCCAATCTACTTGATAACGAAGTGGGAGAATTTCGTATGTACCTTGGTTTCATATTACATATGTTATGTGTCCCAACGTAACAGTTATCTAAAACAATTTCATATAACGTATATTTGATGTTTGCAGATGTTATATGCCAAGTGGTGGCGTGTGAAGAACTTGACAAATATGACAAGAATGGAAAGTTTGGTAAGAAGAAACCAATCACTCTCATTGCTACTGAGTAAGTACTTTTCCAATTCTATTTCTTTTGTCTACCGTCAAAAGTTAAACAGACTCTGTTAATCTTTTAAATAACTTTGTGATATTTTTATATGGGCAACGAACTGAATGTAACTTTGTGGGGATCTTATGCGGAACAAGTTTGTGAATTTCGTACCTCATCTGCTGATCATGGTAAAATAATTGCAATTATTCAACTCGCAATGATGGGATTATGGGATAGTAAGTTTTACATTCTATTAATAACTATAAATCTGTATAAATTCATTTGCAATATACACATACACACAATATCATATTAATGAATTCATATCATTATTTACATAGAGAAAATGTGTGTGCAAAATGGACACTGGGGAACAAAGTTGTTTCTTCTAAATGGCACTGAAAGTTTATCAACACCTGAGTTGAAAGACATTGAAGATTTTTGGAAAAGGTATCTACAAAAAATAGAATGTCTAATCTTTAAGTTCGTTAGACTTATAAGTTTTTAACAAAGTATATTAATGAATTCTTATAGGTTGCTTGAAAATGAACAAACATATAAGTCTGAAAATGCGGCTTCACGTATATCTACCACTTCTAAAAACTCAACCAAAATGAGTGTGAAGGAAAATATCACATGAGGAATATTGTTGAACTTCTAGATGTTGCCCACGTATAACCTACGCGTCACTTACCATAACTATGTTTTAATATCATTATTCATAAAAACTCCTTAATCAAAACATCAAACATAGATTTGATGAACCTTATATCGTCATGTTTATCAACGTATGGTGTTACTTGTGTAATTGTTGAAACCATCTGTGCTATACAAGAAGAAGAAGGTTGGTTGTATATCGGATGTAGAGGGTTTCGAAAGAAGGATGTGAAATCAACTGATATTGTGGATCTTGAATCACAAACTTCTAAAAAACAAGCTAGTGGCCCAACTGAGTAGTACTGCAGAAAATGCCACATCAATGTTTCATGCATCAAAACTAAGTAAGTATTTTCTTTCTTTATAAATTGTGTTAACCAGATTATAATAAGGAACACATAAATAAATGCCGACTCTTTTTGCATCTTTGTTTTTTAGGTTCCGTTTGCAAATTCAGGTCCAGGATGAAACTGAGTTCTGATGCTTGAAACATTGATGTGGCATTTTCTATAGTACCACTCAGTTGGGCCACCAGCTTGCTTTTTAGGAGTTTCTGATTCAAGATCCACAATATTAGTTGATTTCACAAGCTTCTTTTGACACCCTCTACATCCGATATACTACCAACCTTCTTCTTCTTTTATAGCACAGATGGTTCCAACAATTGCAGAAGTAACACCCTATGTTAATAAACATAACGATATAAGGTTCATCAAATCTCTGTTTGATATTTTGATTAAGGAGTTTTTATGAATAATGGTATTAAAACATGGTTATGGGAAGTGATGTGTAGGTTATACCTGGGCAATGGGAGGTTCAACAATATTCCTCATGGGATATTTTCCTACAAACTCATCTTTGGTTGAGTTTTTCAAAGCGGTAGATATACGTGAAGCCGCATTTTCAGACGTGTCTGTTTGTTGATTTTCAAGCAACCTATAAGAATTAATATACTTGTTAAAACTTATAATTCTAACGAACTTAAAGATTGGACATTATATTTTTTGTAGATACCTTTTCCGAAAGTCTTCAATGTCTTTCAACTCAGATGTTGATATACTTTCAGTGCCATTTAGAAGAAACAACTTTGTTCCCCAGTATCCATTTTGCACACACATTTTCTCTATGTAAACAATAATATGAATTCATTAATATGCTATTGTGTGTATGTATATATTGCAAATGAATTTATACATATTTATAGTTATTAATAGAATGTAAAACTTACTATCCCATAATTTCATCATTGCCAGTTGAATAATTGCAATTATTTTACCATGATTAACGGATGAGGTAAGAAATTCACAAAATTGTTCTACATAAGATCCCCACAAAGTTACATCAGTTCGTTGCCCCAATAAAAATATAGCAAAGTTATTTAAACGATTAATAGAGTTTGTTTAACTTTTGACAGTAAACATAAGAAATAGAATTGGAAAAGTACTTGCTCAGCATCGATGAGAGTAATCGGAATACAACTTATAACGTTTCCCAGTGACCTTCTTTATGTAGACGTTATGTTTGGTTTCTTGGTTATGGATTAAGTAAAGCCATTTACTACCGGTGTATAGGATTTCCTATACAGTTAGGAGAACCTGAAAATCACAAACGTAGTACGTATTATATGATAAAACATGACAAATAAACTAAAAAGGATCATAAGTATTCTAAGTTACAAAATACATTTGAAAGTTACGTTGGTTCGCCTCAACCAAAAACTGCATACTCATTCTATTTAATCAAACCACAAACGTGTAAATTGTCAATAACTATTACAAATATAGGACTACATGAAAACTAGCTTATAGACCCGAGGCATCCACGGGGTTTTAGAAGAGATTATGCAAAAGAAAAAATGAAGTGTGTCCAAACAATTAGTAAAAAGTCAATGGTATGAAAGGAATAGTAACTAATAAGTCGATGGTATGAAAGAGTACAATGGTTGTGAATATTAATTTAAAAAAAGTCATGGATTGTGCATTATGATTTTGTTCTTCTAATAAACGTCCATGGACTTGTGCTTCAATCTTGATGGTCTTGAAAAGAAAGAATACATAATCAGCAACCAAATGAACACATTCGAAGCACCTAATAATAAAGTATAAAAAAACTTCTTTAGGTTTATAATCAAATAAATTGTGGAATACGGCTGAATCATCATTGGCCTCGTCTTTATCGTCATCAGTAGAGTCATCAAAAAATTTTAACAAATTTTTCTTTGAATTAGAAGTTTGTGTATTCTTATGTGTGCGCTTTATACGAAGAGGTTTGTCATCCTCAGATTCCTGACAAAATGTTGAGAAAATGAGTAACAAAAGTGGGTACTATAGTCACACAAGTTAGTAGTAGTCAATATCTTAATACCTCGTCTAAATCATGTAACCCTTCTTCTAAATCGTGATCAGAAGGCACACTGGCAACAACATGGTTATTTATAAAGTTACCATTCTTTGTTAATCTTCGCTGTTTTTTGGTGACGGGAATAGGCTGAAATGTGCACAAAAAAAATCTTGGTATATAAAAAAAACGTGTTTTAACATATAAAATATATAATATGAAATGCATACCACATCGTCATCTGATATGTCGATGACTGTTTTATTTTGTGTCCCAATAAAACGATGGTCGGATGATTGATTAGTGTTATCTTCATTGCTTGCATTCGGTGATTTTGTATTGGACATGGTCTGAAAGTATGTATCTTTTTTTTCCTTGATGATGTATGTGATTGAGTATGGGACTTATATAGTTTGATTAGTTTACAAAATTAGGAAAGGTTATGTAAAAACATATATTCTAAATGAATAAGATATTTCTTATAATTTGTTATGATTTTACTATTTGTTATAATAATTTTTAGGAATCTTAGTTAAAACATCAAGTAATTATTAGGAAAGGATATTTCAATTAATATGTTGTATATGTATATTTGATATTATTTGAATTTTATGTTAATTGAGTCAAGGAATTGTAGAATATGGTAACTTATAAACATTTTTTACATAATGAAATGGTAAAACTAAGCCCAAGTAATTTTTAGTCTAAGTTATAAACCAACACGATCTAACCCAAAAGTAGGCCCAAAAAATTTATATAAATTTAACAACTTATAAACGTTACTTGAAATAGTTTAGTTACAATTTATGATGGGCGGAAAAATTAATGGACATTGTGCAGGTTAATATTGATGTTAAATATTTTTGTTTTGTATAAAAAATTGCTTGTACAGATCTGTAACATATAATTATAATCGGTTTCTATTAGCAAAGGTAATAATAGACTTAAATAAAGTAAATGACAAAAGAAATAGATGAAAAATTTCGTTCCATTATCATATATCATTAATGAGAAACATTTTTTGATGTACAAACAACCTCTATGCAAAAACATAAAACTGGGGAACTCTTGGGCCATCCTATGCAGTATTGTATGATCATCAGTCAATCTGCTTGGCTATTCCATCAAGAGTAACCTGCAAAATGAAAATCACAAAGGAAAACATGGAAGTACACATAATAAATCAGTTTCCTAGTGCATAATAAATCAGTTTCCTGGACATAGTACCGAAAACTTAAAAAGCCAAAATTCAATGTTTGGATGTGGAAAATGCATCCACAGGTAAAGTGCATGCTCAAAAACAACCCACGAGCTAAACTGCTCACGGCTTCTCAACTTTAATCTCTTTGAGCATATCCAACTTGGTCTTTTTGTTGCGTTGCTTTCTTCTTTGTATCCCATTACAGGCTTTTCAACTGCATCCGCTTTCCTTTTTTCTAAAGAGCCTGTGTCAGTAGACGTCTCGTCCCTTTTTGCACCAGCATTCTTCAGTTCATTTTGAGGTGTTACACTCTTATCTGTCTGTGACTCCAAATCCTACAAAGAATAATAAAAGATGGTTACCCTTTAGAACCATTCGTAACCAAAACATGTACACAGTAACGGCAGTAGTCTGAAGTCACAGATTTTCATCATTAAATAAACTTACCAATGGCGTCACATTCACAACCTTGGAGCTTGTGGCTTCATTCTCAGGCTATGAACAAAAAGACAACAAATGTGTCATTGAATATGTTTGAATGACCCTTGTAAAAAAACAAATAATAATTATAGACCCAAATATAATTTTAATTATTACCTTCCCGGGTGTAGCAGTTGCACAGACAAATTGTATGATATCAGCATCATTGGACATCCGCATGACATTGAAGACATGCATTAGTTTTTTTATACCATACTCATCAATTAACACCTTAAAAACAAACTTCTTATCAACAATATCCATAATCTCGGGTGGGAATAAACCATCAGACTATATATATTTGAAAAACACAGAATCAGTTTGACAGTTAAGGAATTAGAAAAGACATTTACAAAATTATCATTGGTTGATATGAGTTTACCTTCCCATATTTCTCAACCAACTGGTATGCAGTCATATTATCAACCATCGCTTGCACTTCCTCATTGAAAATGGAAACTGATACCGTCCCTGTATCGTCTTGGACACTCACTTGCAAGCGAAACCTTGTCAAGTTGGGTATAAATACAGTGAATTTATCTTAAATATTAATAATAATGAGAAACTATCATAGTCTGGGTAATTAAATTTATATCAGATGCATATAAAAATATATTGCGGAACTCACTGGGTTTTGACACCTGTGACAGTAGCTTTGCATTTGGAGCACCACCATTCATTAGGTCCACCAGATGGTTTTGGAGGCGTCTCATTTTCAAGATCGACAATGTCGCTTGACTTCACCACCTTCTTCCGGCATGTCCGACATCCAAGATACCACCACCCCTCTTCCTCTTGTATGTCACATATAGTATCAACGATAATGGAAGGAACACTCTGCATATGTGTATAGTAA
Organism: Artemisia annua; assembly: GCA_014162995.1. Lineage (NCBI taxonomy): Eukaryota > Viridiplantae > Streptophyta > Magnoliopsida > Asterales > Asteraceae > Artemisia > Artemisia annua. The sequence continues at coordinate 17,595 of LBNU01015059.1, read as the reverse complement.
TTGAAGGTCAAATATGCATAGAGTAGATAACAATCTAACGATAAGTAAAAAATTTCATTATGGTTGATGTCATTTATTTACATGTCCGACATCCGAGAGTTCCGCAATACACTTCATTGGAACTTTGCTTACAAAATCTTCTTTTGTGTTGTTCCTTGATGCAGTAGAGATACGTGATGCAGTATTCTCCGAATTCTCATTTCCTTGAATAGCAAGCAAACTACAAATGGTTTAAATTAAAAGTTATTAAACGTTTATAATATCTACAAACATAATGGATAAAGCAAGAAAGTTCAATATTGAACAGAGAAAGGCTATATAAATAAGATTCAGGCTTCAAAAGCATTACAAAAGTATTTGTTTTAGATACCTTTGTCTAAAAGCCTCAAGATCCCTAAATCCATCGGTAGAGATAGTATCTTTCCCATTAAAAAAGGTACAGCCTTGTTGCATTAAAACCATTCTGGATGCACATTTTTGATGTGTATGAAAAAAGAAATATTAACCGTATTATAATAAATCCGATTATGGGTTTCCAACAATTCATAAAAAACAATCATAATTTAACAATGTAGTTGAACTTACCATCTTAGACTTTCATCATAGCAAGTTGCAAGACTGCAATGATCTTCCCATGGTCACAACATTTGTTCAAAAAGTCAGAAAATTGTTGAGCGTATGAGCCCCACAATGTACAACTTAGCTCATTGCCTCTGTAAATATGCAGAAATTCTAAAATTTAAATATGTACAGAGTTAATATATATACAAAACAAAATCAAGGATATCATAATTACTTACTCAGGATGAATAAGCGTTATTGGCTTTTTCTTCCCAGCACGTCCATTCTTATCATAATTGTCCAAGTCTTCACAAGCAACGACTTGGCCTATCACATCTGAACCAATAAAAAAAGTATTTGTCAGTTGGTTTATATAAATATCTAAGTGGCTACGATAACATAAGGTATAATTTTTTATTTTTTATTTTATTTTTTTTTATTTATTTTTTTTTTGTAAAATATGGTTGACAATACATACCAAACTGGCCATCTTCCTCTGTTTTTAGATCGGTAATGGTTCTAAAGGGCCGAAAGTCAAACCCATACAATGATCCAGTGTAATCAGGACACTTTTCAATGATGGTGTTTGATAAGAAGGAGAGTCGCAAACCTCTCTTAACAATATAGTATTTGGGTTGGATCTCACCCAGACTATACCGTTGAAGTGTTATTGCACTGCCCTCTTCTAATTGGTGTTTGAACCCATTCACCAAAGCCGGCCTGACCGTTGCTTGCATCCGTATATTCTGGCATTAAAAGCGCATATATTTTACGTAAGATACAATATCACATAACAATTTTAACGAACAATTATGCATACAAAAATTTAGTTAACATCATTTGGAACCAAACACAAAACAAATGACTTGCCTGTTCATCCACAACAATCATCTCCATGTTGGAGATATTAGGCTTGCTAAAAACAGGCTGCATCCAGGTACGCAAAATGCGGACTCGTAACTTGATGTTGTCCTTAACGGCGGATAGATCATTGATATAGCCAGAAACAAATGTAGACATTGTTGTTTTAGTTGACAGTGAGTAGTTAATAGAGAAGGAGGTCTTGGTGCTAAAGGAACACATCAAAGTTTCTCTATTAACTACTCACTATCAACTAAAACAACAATGTCTACATTTGTTTCTGGCTATATCAATGATCTGTCCGCCGTTAAGGACAACATCAAGTTACGAGTCCGCATTTTGCGTACATGGATGCAGCCTGTTTTTAGCAAGCCTAATATCTCCAACATGGAGATGATTGTTGTGGATGAACAGGCAAGTCATTTGTTTTGTGTTTGGTTCCAAATGATGTTAACTAAATTTTTGTATACATAATTGTTATGTGATATTGTATCTTACGTAAAATATATGCGCTTTTAATGCTAGAATACACGGATGCAAGCAACAGTCAGGACGGCTTTGGTGAATGGGTTCAAACACCAATTAGAAGAGGGCAGTGCAATAACACTTCAACGGTATAGTCTGGGTGAGATCCAACCCAAATACCGTATTGTTAAGAGAGGTTTGCGACTCTCCTTCTTATCAAACACCATCATTGAAAAGTGTCCTGATTACACTGGATCATTGTATGGGTTTGACTTTCGGCCCTCTAGAACCATTACCGATCTAAAAACAGAGGAAGATGGCCAGTTTGGTATGTATTGTCAACCATATTTTACAAAAAAAAAACTTATACCTTATGTTATCGTAGCCACTTAGATATTTATATAAACCAACTGACAAATACTTTTTTTATTGGTTCAGATGTGATAGGCCAAGTCGTTGCTTGTGAAGACTTGGACAATTATGATAAGAATGGACCTGCTGGGAAGAAAAAGCCAATAACGCTTATTGATCCTGAGTAAGTAATTATGATATCCTTGATTTTGTTTTGTATACATATCAACTCTGTACATATTTTAATTTTAGAATTTCTGCATATTTACAGAGGCAATGAGCTAAGTTGTACATTGTGGGGCTCATACGCTCAACAATTTCCTGACTTTTTGAACAAATGCTCTGACTATGGGAAGATCATTGTAGTCTTGCAACTTGCTATGATGAAAGTCTGGGATGGTAAGTTCAACTATATTGTTAAATTATGATCTTTTTTATAAATTGTTGGAAACCCATAATTGGATTTAATATAATACGATTAATATTTCTTTTTTTTACACAGGAAAAATGTGCATCCAAAATGGTTTTAATGCAACAAGGCTGTACCTTTTTAATGGGAAAGATACTATCTCTACCGATGGATTTAGGGATCTTGAGGCTATTAGACAAAGGTATCTAAAACAAATATTTTTGTAATGCTTTTGAAGCCTAAATCTTATTTATATAGCCTTCCTCTGTTCAATATTGAACTTTCTTGCTTTATCCATTATGTTTGTCGATATTATAAACGTTTAATAATTTTTAATTTAAACCATTTGTAGTTTGCTTGCTGTTCAAGGAAATGAGAATTCTGAGAATACTGCATCACGTATCTCCACTGCGTCAAGGAACAGCACAAAAGAAGATTTTGTGAGCAAAGTTCCAATGAAGTGTACTGCGGAACTCTTGGATGTCGGACATGTAAATAAATGACATCAACCATAATGAAAAAATTTACTTATTGTTAGATTGTTATATACTCTATGCATATTTGACCTTCAATTACTATACACATCTGCAGGGTGTTCCCTCCATTATCGTTGGTACTATATCTGCCATACAAGAGGAAGAGGGGTGGTGGTATCTTGGATGCCGGACATGCCGGAAGAAGGTGGTGAAGTCAAGCGACATTGTCGATCTTGAAAATGAGACGCCTCCAAAACCATCTGGTGGACCTAATGAATGGTGGTGCTCCAAATGCAAAGCTACTGTCACAGGTGTCAAAACCCAGTGAGTTCCGCAATATATTTTTATAGGCATCTGATATAAATTTAATTACCCAGACTATGATAGTTTCTCATTATTATTAATATTTAAGATAAATTCACTGTGTTTATACCCAACTTGACAAGGTTTCGCTTGCAAGTGCGTGTCCAGGACGATACAGGGACGGTATCAGTTTCCATTTTCAATGAGGAAGTGCAAGCGATGGTTGATAATATGACTGCATACCAGTTGGTTGATAAATATGGGAAGGTAAACTCATATCAACCACCGATAATTTTGTAAATGTGTCTTCTAATTCCTTAATTGTCAAACTGATTCCGTGTTTTTCAAATATATGTAGTCTGATGGTTTATTCCCACCCGAGATTATGGATATTGTTGATAAGAAGTTTGTTTTTAAGGTGTTAATTGATGAGTACGGTATAAAAAAACTAATGCCTGTCTTCAATGTCATGCGGATGTCCAATGATGCTGATATCATACAATCTGTCTGTGCAACTGCTACACCCAGGAAGGTTAATAATTAAAATTATATTTGGCTCTATAATTATTATTTGTTTTTTTATGAGGGTCATTCAACCATATTCAATGACACATTTGTTGTCCTTTTGTTCACAGCCTGAGAATGAAGCCACAAGCTCCAAGGTTGTGAATGTGACGCCATTGGTAAGTTTATTTAATGATGAAAATCTGTGACTTCAGACTATTGCCGTTACTATGTAAATGTTTTGGTTACGAATGGTTCTAAAGGGTAACCATCTTTTATTACTCTTTGTAACGCCTCAAAATGAACTGAAGAATGCTGGTGCAAAAAGGGACGAGACGTCTACTGACACAGGCTCTTTAGAAAAAAGGAAAGCGAATGCAGTTGAAAATCCTGTAATGGGATACCAAGAAGAAAGCAACGCAACAAAAAAGACCAAGTTGGAAATGCTCAAAGAGATTAAAGTTGAGAAGCCGTGAGCAGTTTAGCCCGTGGGTTGTTTTTGAGCATGCACTTTACCTGTGGATGCATTTTCCACATCCAAACATTGAAATTTGGCTTTTTAATTTTTCGGTACTTTCTCACGCATTTGTGATGCGTTTGAACTATGTTGGTTTTTCGACTGTTCTGCATTTGAATTAACGCACCACCTGCTCGTGCATGAACATTGTTGATTTTGGATATTTGCAACATATTGTGTGGTTTGCTTTGAGGTTTTCTATTGATGATGGTATAATTAATTATGCACCAGGAAACTGATTTATTATGTATACTTCCATGTTTTCCTTTGTGATTTTCATTTTGCAGGTTACTCTTGATGGAATAGCCAAGCAGATTGACTGATGATCATACAATACTGCATAGGATGGCCCAAGAGTTTCTCAGTTTTATGTTTTTGTATAGAGGTTGTTTGTACATCAAAAAATGTTTCTCATTAATGATATATGATAATGGAACGAAATTTTCCATCTATTTCTTCTGTCATTTACTTTATTTAAGTCTATTATTATCTATGCTAATAGAAACCGAGTATAATTATATGTTACAGATCTGCACAAGCAATTTCTTATACAAAACAAAAATATTTAACATCAATATTAACCTGCACAATGTCCATTAATTTTTCCACCCATCATAAATTGTAACCGAACTATTTCAAGTAACGTTTATAAGTTGTAAAATTTATATAAATTTTTTGGGCCTACTTTTGGGTTAGCTCGTGTTGGTTTATAACTTAGACTAAAAACTACTTGGGCTTAGTTTTACCATTTCACTATGTAAAAAATGTTTATAAGTTACCATATTCTACAATTCCTTGACTCAATTAACATAAAATTCAAATAATATCAAATATACATATACAACATATTAATTGAAATATCCTTTCCTAATAATTACTTGATGTTTTAACTAAGATTCCTAAAAATTATTATAACAAACAGTAAAATCATAACAAATTATAAGAAATATCACATATTCATTTAGAATATATGTTTTTACATATCCTTTCCTAATTTTGTAAACTAATCAAACTATATAAGTCCCATACTCAATCACATACATCATCAAGAAAAAAAGATACATACTTTCAAACCATGTCCAATACAAAATCACCGAATGCAAGCAATGAAGATAACACTAATCAATCATCCGACCATCGTTTTATTGGGACACAAAATAAAACAGTCATCGACATATCAGATGACGATGTGGTATGCATTTCATATTATATATTTTATATGTTAAAACACNTCACATACATCATCAAGAAAAAAAAGATACATACTTTCAAACAATGTCCAATACAAAATCACCGAATGCAAGCAATGAAGATAACACTAATCAATCATCCGACCATCGTTTTATTGGGACACAAAATAAAACAGTCATCGACATATCAGATGACGATGTGGTATGCATTTCATATTATATATTTTATATGTTAAAACACGTTTTTTTTTTATATACCAAGATTTTTTTTGTGTGCACATTTTAGCCTATTCCCGTCACAAAAAAACAGCGAAGATTAACAAAGAATGGTAACTTTATAAACAACCATGTTGTTGCCAGTGTGCCTTCTGATCAAAATTTAGAAGAAGGGTTACATGATTTAGACGAGGTATTAATATATTGACTACTACTAACTTGCGTGACTATAGTACCCACTTTTGTGACTCATTTTCTCAACATTTTGTCAGGAATCTGAGGATGACAAACCTCTTCGTATAAAGCGCACACATAAGAATACACAAACTTCTAATTCAAAGAAAAATTTGTTAAATTTTTTTGATGCTCTACTGATGACGATAAAGACGAGGCCAATGATGATTCAGCCGTATTCCACAAGCCGTATTCCACAATTCATTTGATTATAAACCTAAAGAAGTTTTTTTTTATAATTTATTAGGTGTTTCGAATGTTTTCATTTGGTTGCTGATTACGTATTCTTTCTTTTCAAGACCATCAAGATTCAAGCACAAGTCCATGGACGTTTATTAGAAGAACAAAATCATAATGCACAATCCATGACTTTTTTTACATTAATATTCACAACCATTGTACTCTTTCATACCATCGACTTATTAGTTACTATTCCTTTCATACCATTGACTTTTTACTAATTGTTTGGACACGCTTCATTTTTTCTTTTGCATAATCTCTTCTAAAACCTCGTGGATGCCACGGGTCTATAAGCTAGTGTAACATAAAACGGAGGAACCATTATCTGTTAAGAATCACAACTAATAGGAGCATTAAACATTTTTCATTAACAAATCCTAAGACCAACAAAAATATCGTAAGGCCTTTAATTGAAATTAACATACATCTCCATGTAACGTAAAACCTAGGAACCATTATCTTCGGTTAATAGTTCTAAAACGCATCTTTTCTTATCATCAAAGGATACAATAATTGTAACAATATCATATATAACATCTTTAACCTAACAAAAAATCTAACCATGCATGTCAAACCACTTATCAGATGTTAACGTTAATGTTTTTATATCACTATCTTTAATCTAACAACAAATTTCACCATGCAGATCACAAGGAAAAAAAAAGATAATGTTAGCATTTAAATTTTATAGAAAAAGTGATGGTCGGTCTCATATGTAATATAGTGTGTCGTGTAGGTAGAATTAGTCATTGGGCCTTGGACTAGTTAAGCTAATATGTTATAAGTTAAGACTTAAGTATAAAACCAAGTCCAAGCCCAAGCCCATCAAAGCCTTTAGGGCATCCACGAATTGTACTATAAATACACCTCAAACTCTCATTTGAGGTGTGTGCTTGTGTGTGTAATGTGTGTGCTTCTTTAATATATTTCTTATTCTATACGCCTCATATTATACTTCTCAAGTCACCATCTTTCTCATCTCTTTTCTACATATTTTACGTGTGTATGATTGATAAAGTTGTGTTCTTTACGTTATATCAAGTGGTATCAATCGCCTAACAATGATTTAGGAGTGTTTGAGTTTGTTTTGTTTCGTATTTTTGAAGTTTTTCTCACGTTTTTATACAAAAAATTTCGTATCTTTCTTGTTCTTTTGTGTTTTTAACACTCTTTTGTTTACAAACTAGTGTTATAAACCTTTCTCAACAAGAAAGTTTCAATCTTTTTGCATAAAATCAAGCTTTAAAAATCATCCTTGTTTTTGTACTTGTTTTCGAAATTTTAAAAATTTTCATAAAAATCATCAAGTTTGCAACTTTCTTGTAATTTTGGTGTTTTTAAGCTTAGAAGTACAAAAATCTTGGATTAAAAACGTGATTTGGGTGTGTTTTTTTGAAAAACAAAAATCTGCCAAATTTTGACCACTTATCGAGATCCCAAGACCCTAATTTATCGAGATCCTTCATACGTGCTTCCTTGGTGTTTTCGTTGATTACTCAGTGCATTTCTCTCTTGTATTAGAAAGAAAACACTTCGACTTGGTGGATAGTTTCGTTATTGTATAATCTCGAAACTTGGTTATTTGTTATCGAAATCTTGAATTTTATCGAGATCTTCACAAAAGTTTCGAAATCGCATATTGTTTTCGAAATCTAGTGACTTTATCGAAATTCTATTCAACTTTTTCGAAAACATACTTTATCTCATCAGAGTCTCAGATCTCGATAACTTGATTCCATCTTATCGAGAACATTGTTATCGAGAACATTGTTATCGAGATCTTTGATACTTTATCGAGAACACCTGGGATTTATCGAGAACCTGGGATTTATCGAGAACCTGGATAATTTATCGAGAACTTTGGAATATTGTCGAAAACTTGGGAACTTGGTTGATTTTTGACGACTAAACTTTAAACGGCTATAACTTTTGATCCGTAACTCCGTTTTTGACGAAATACCTGTCAAAACGACCGTGAGATCGAGGAGAACAGCACGTTGAATAATCTAAGGATTATTCAACCCAACCTTCAAGGTCTAAATCCTCTCCGAGAAGAAGTTATTGAGGTTACAAGTTTTTAAAACCGATTTTCACCTCAAACCATACACCAAACTCAACTCCTATTTCGTTGGAACGATCCTAAATCAACTTTATCAATTCATCACTGAATCAATGGCAACTCAACAAGATATTCATGCTGCCGGTGCAGAAAACCGACCTCCTATGCTTGAAAAAGGTGGTTATCTTCCATGGACAAGCCGTATGCTTCGTTACATCAAAACCAAAACCGATGGCAAGCTCATGATCAAATCCATTGAAAATGGTCCATTTCAGCCAAAAGAAATCCTTGATCCGGGTAATCCAGATGGAACACCTCCTACTCAACCATTCTTTCGTCTCCAAAAAGAAGAAGATTACACAGCTGCAGACTGGAAGCAGATTGAAGCAGATGATATGGCAATGCATCTCATTCAACTTGGTTTACCTCGTGAGATCTTTGCTGCAGTCGACAGTTGTGAAACAGCTTATGCTATGTGGGAACGAGTTAGAAGACTTTGTCATGGAACGGAAATTGGGCAACAAGATGTTGAGAACAAGCTTCTAACAGAATGGGAAAACTTCACGTCTACAGCAGGTGAACAGATTGATTCATACTACACCAGGTTCTGTACCTTGATGAATGAGCTGATCAGAAACAAGTTGGAACCACGACAAATTGTGACAAACATCAAGTTCATCAACAATCTACCAGAAGAATGGGGTCGATATGTCACAATTGTCAACCAAACAAAGAATCTTCATCAGGTGGATTATGATCAACTCTATGACTTTTTGAAGCAAAACCAAGCTGAGGCAAATGAAGTTAGGAAGGAAAAGGTGGCTAAGAATCATGATCCTCTTGCACTCATTGCTACAACACCAACACCTCTACCAGTGAACACACAACAACCATCATTATCTTCCACTCACAACTATGTGCAACAACCATACGTTTCACAACCAACACCTATCTATCAACAATCATTCTACCCACAACAACACGAAGTCATTCCACAACAACTACCAGATCAACAATTCCAAGAACCCGAATTCACTGATAATGATGAGAATCTTGCTGCAATAACTCAAGCATTTGCTCTTCTGACTAAGGCATTCCAAGGACGCTATTCAACTCCAACTAACAACAACCAACGAATTTCATCGAACACTCGTAACAAGCAGATTGCTCAACCGAGGTTCAACATGGGCAATACGGGTCAAATGGTTGGTGTTATGGGGAATCAGCAAGGATATGCTACGGGCTTTCACATGGGGAATCAGAATCAGATGGGTCAGTATGCAGGAAATAGGATGGGTCAAAGGAATCAGATGGGTCAGTTTGTTGGGAATCAGCGGGGTCAGTATGTTGGTAATCAGGCTATGGGTAATCAGGTTGGAAATGTTGCAGCTCAGGTTGGAGGGAATAATGGTAATGTGAACGTGAATCAGGGAAATTTGGTTAAGTGTTTCAATTGTCAGGGTGTCGGTCACATGGCAAGGAACTGTCCTTCTAGGGTGGATAAGAAAAATCCTGAGTACTTGCAGAAAGCATTGATGTTGGCTCAGAAGCAGCAAGCAGGATTTCAGTTGAATGCTGAGGAGATTGACTACATGGCACTCATGGATGATATGGAAGATTGTGAAGATATTGATGCGAACTGCATATTCATGGCGAATCTCCAGGAGGCTAAGTATGACACAGATTCTGAGACACCGCCGGTTTTTGATGCTAATGTAATATCTGAGGTACCATTAAACAATTCTTTCAACAATAATGATATGTTTAATATGTCCCCTCATGAGGAACAGCATTCTGAGACACAAGTATACGATTATGATACATACCAGGAAATGCCGAATAATAGCAATATTGATTCGTCAAATCCCGATATGAATCATAATGGAGGCTTTGTTTCACAGCATGCTGAGAATGATGAGGAAACACGTGCTTTATTTGAATCATTGTTGAATAATTGTCAAATTGAGATTGAGAATGTGAAAAAGGTCAATCGCGAAGCTAAGGCCGCGAATGCTAAATTGACCGCTGAGCTTGCGAGATACAAGGAAAAAGAAAAAGCTTTTCAATTTCATACACAAAGATTGTCTGAGTTAGAAACTGGTTATCAAAATTCTGTTTCAAGGGAAAAACATTTGCAAATAAAATATGATACACTTGATGTTAATTTACAAAAGCAAATTAGATCCCTAAACGCGGAAATTTCTGATTTGCAAAACCAACTTTCTAAACAAAAAACAGCTTATACCAATCTTGAAAAAGAACGGGATGAGTTGAAAAAAGACTTTGCAAAGAAAGAAGATAAGCTTTTGGAAGAAATCATAGAGTCAGAACATAAGATTGCAAAACTTGAAGATTTGTTGGTTAAAACGGGTCATTCAGCACAAACCATTAACATGATTACAAATCAAACAGATCCGATTTACCACACAAAATATAAAATGGCTCTTGGTAACAAAACTCCTTGTAATCTCAAGAAAGCCCAGCAAGAACAGAATGTGATTTACAATGCTAATGTGATATATGAGAAACATGATCCTCCTTATGTGCGTGATTATGATGATACAATAGCTCATGCGGAAGAGAGTCAAAACAAAATGAAACAAAAGAATCCAGATTTGAAACCGATTGATTACAACAAATGGAACGAAATTAATGGAATCACTTTTGTCCCTAAAAAACAAACACCAAATGATTCAAAACTATCGATTTTCAAGAAAATGCTTTCTAAACCACAAGCTGTCTCTAAAAATCTTTCAAAAATGGAACAAATGTCGTCAGACAATCCTTTTAACACAAGTGAAACTAGAGGCATACTTGATGATGTGAAAAAGAGAATCAAAGTTCTTCAAAGCATTGTTGATTCCAAAACCACAATTGGTATTGAAAATTGGCATTCGAGTTTTCATAAAGAAATGAAAAAGGTGTTTCAAACATAAATTACAATCCCACTGTATAACATCAGTGCGAGAGTAATTCATCTTGAAAATGCTTTGTTAAAAGAAACAACCGACTTTGNATTCATCTTGAAAGTGCTTTGTTAAAAGAAACAACCGACTTTGTCAAGGACCACAAATCCCTTGTAAAGGAAGTTAATGAAACTCGTGAACACATGAAACTTTTGGATAGATTAAATGACTCTCTCTTCGAAACTGTTATGTCTACTGATGTGATGTCTATTATCTTGCAAACATATTCTGTTGAGGATGATGAGAGACTTCGAGCTGAGACCTCCGCACTTGTTTCAAAATATGAAAATGCTCTTATTAAACTTGAAAAAGAAAACGTGTCATATTTTAAACAACTTGATCGAAAAAAGGAAGAATGCAAGTATGACAAATTGTCGTATGAGCGTGATTTCAAGAAATTGCAAGAGCAAAATGATCTTTTGAAGTCTCAGCTTGAAAGTTTAAAAGGAAAGGGTGTGGAAACTAAG
>LBNU01015058.1:0-10764 GCA_014162995.1 Artemisia annua | reverse complement strand
TATGTTAAAATGGATCTTTAAAGGATGGTTAAAGGTTGTTGTTGAAGATTAGTTGTTGTTGTCGAGACGAAGGCCCAAAGTAGTTTTCTTACTTGCTAATAATCCCAATTATACTCGCTAGAAAACTTTGAACTTATTGATACTCGCTAAAGTGACTTGTACTCGTAATTTTAAAAAATTTAATACTCAAACTCGCTATTAAAAAATTTGGAAATGATACTCGCTATGAAAATATTGAGCACGTACTCGCTATGATAATAGTGAGCACAAACTCGCTATGAAGATTTTAGGGATCAAACTCGCTAAGAAAATCTTTAAAAGCAAACTCGCTATAAAATTTTGAGAGCAAACTCGCTAGGAGTTAATCCTTACTCGCTTGAGCGATAAGGTAAAAAGGCTTACTCGCCTGGAAGTACAAACTCGCTATCAAACTCGCTAACAAATTTGCAAACTCGCTACCAATGATTTTACCAAACTCGCTAGGAAGAAGGTTTTCGAAACTCGCTATTAAACCCTAAGTTTTTCAAACTCGCTATTAAACCCTAAGTTTTTCAAACTCGCTATTAAACCCTTTAACTTATAATATGCATACTGTTTTATCTATTTTTCAACAAGCTGAGTACCAAAAAGATTAAAGACCAAGTGAAATATGTAAAAACCTTAACAAACTTATGAAAAGCTCAAACAAAAAACAAAAATAACGAGTACAAAACACTAATACACGAGATCAAAACTAGCCTAAACTAATCAAAAAAAACAACCCCAAATATCCCTAGGCGAATGATACCACTTGTTAGGTCACCATGTTGTAACATAACAATCATATAATCATTAACCAAGAAAGAAGAAGAAGAGACAAGACTTATGGAAGGAACTCAATGTATGTAAATAATGAACTTGTATTGCATAAGAGAACCAACAAGCCTTAAGCAAGGCTTACACATTGTATTTATAGGGGAGTCCAAGGGTTTCTAGATCATTCTTGCAATATTACATACTTGGCCCTTGGACTTCCACTCAATGTAACAATACATCATAAACTTACTTAACATGAAAGATAAAATGTAAACATAATAAGTCTAATGAGCAACCTATTACAAATATAATGACCGACACTTTTCATAACGTGAAACGTGTTCCTAACACAAGCTCCACCAACAAATGCCTTGTTTGGACAATCACTTATGAAGTGAGTTTTGTCCCCACAATTGTAACAAGTACGTTGACGCCTTGGGGTTTTAACACCATTATTCCTATCATCACTACCTCTTACATCCTTATTGCTCCCATTATCAAAGGTATTTCTATGCCTAAACTTATTACCCTTTCGAAAGAACTTCCTAAAGTTCCTAGCAATCAAGTTGANAGTAGAATGGAGGTCGAGACATCTTGATTGATTATGTTAAAATGGATCTTTAAAGGATGGTTAAAGGTTGTTGTTGAAGATTAGTTGTTGTTGTCGAGACGAAGGCCCAAAGTAGTTTTCTTACTTGCTAATAATCCCAATTATACTCGCTAGAAAACTTTGAACTTATTGATACTCGCTAAAGTGACTTGTACTCGTAATTTTAAAAAATTTAATACTCAAACTCGCTATTAAAAAATTTGGAAATGATACTCGCTATGAAAATATTGAGCACGTACTCGCTATGATAATAGTGAGCACAAACTCGCTATGAAGATTTTAGGGATCAAACTCGCTAAGAAAATCTTTAAAAGAAAACTCGCTATAAAAAAAACTTAAAAGCAAACTCGCTATAAAATTTTGAGAGCAAACTCGCTAGGAGTTAATCCTTACTCGCTAGAGCGATAAGGTAAAAAGGCTTACTCGCCTGGAAGTACAAACTCGCTATCAAACTCGCTAACAAATTTGCAAACTCGCTACCAATGATTTTACCAAACTCGCTAGGAAGAAGGTTTTCGAAACTCGCTATTAAACCCTAAGTTTTTCAAACTCGCTATTAAACCCTTTAACTTATAATATGCGTACTGTTTTATCTATTTTTCAACAAGCTGAGTACCAAAAAGATTAAAGACCAAGTGAAATATGTAAAAACCTTAACAAACTTATGAAAAGCTCAAACAAAAACAAAAATAACGAGTACAAAACACTAATACAAGAGATCAAAACTAGCCTAAACTAATCAAAAAAACAACCCCAAATATCCCTAGGCGAATGATACCACTTGTTAGGTCACCATATTGAAACATAAACAACCATATAATCATTAACCAAGAAAGAAGAAGAAGAGACAAGACTTATGGAAGGAACTCAATGTATGTAAATAATGAACTTGTATTGCATAAGAGAACCAACAAGCCTTAACCAAGGCTTACATGTAGTATATATAGGGGAGTCCAAGGGTTTCCATGTCATTCTAACACTATTACATACTTGGCCCTTGGACTTCCACACAATGTGACATTACATCATAAACTTACTTAACATAAGAGATAAAATGTAAACATAATAAGTCTAATAAGCAACCTATTACAAATATAATGACCGACACTTTTCATAACGTGAAACGTGTTCCTAACAGTAAATCATAAGGTCAGTCGATACGCCGTATCCTATGGAAGAGAATGCATCGTATCGAGCCTGGAATTAATACGAAATAAAATATTATACAGGATAGGATGCGTCGCATCTGTGTTACTAGATGCGCCGCATTTTAGTTACCAAACAGACTATTAACAGTCTGCTATAAATTTCATAGTATGGTTAAGTTTGATGTCAACATCCATAACTCCAATGCTTAGATATATTGAACTGAATGCCAGTCTTGCTAGATCAAAAATCGAACAAACGTCATGAATAAATTGACATTAGAAATCAATTAATATTACAATTCAGGTTAATAATATCAATAAATATACAAAGGTAAAAATGAATTAGATAAGGTCGTCTTCAATCTTCAGCCTTTGTATCCCATCAATGTGTGATGGTTCTTCGTTGCAGTTAACAAGCCTGCATATAATCAAGACTTGTTATTTGAAACAACACTATAGGAATCATCACATCAAAAGTTCTTGGAAGAATCGTTCTGACTCTTTTAGAGTCGCAGATAATGCCGGTGAAACCGTTTTCAATGCACACGATTATTCCAAGCATTGACGTTGATGACTCCGAGTGATTGCTCAATGTTGTGTTAGGGTATCCCTAACATGATGTGTTTCAAAATTCCCGAAGGAAGTTGTTTCGAAAGAGTGATGTTTGTCCAAACGTTCCTGCATTGAATAGTCATCTACAAAGAAAAACTTGAATTAGGCTGTAATGTCAATCAATTAATAGATGCGGCGTACTAGAAGGTTTATGCGCCGTATCTATTTAATTTAGAAGATGCGGAGCAGATAGAAAATAGATACGCCGCATCTATGCATCAGAAGATTCTCAGTTGCCAGCACCAAAGTATGTAATATTACTAGAGTAATCGATTTCAAAAACCTTCCATACACCGATCGGCTTAACTAAGTCCTAATAGTCAATTTACCAAAACTAATTTACCCGATCTATCAAAATATTTCACTTATATTAAAATTTAAAGCATAGTACCACTTATAATTTTCAATAAAAATTAAGATTAGAATAACAATAAATAATAATAAGAATAGAACAACAATAGATTGAGATTAGTACCTTTGGTGTTAAATTGACCGAATAATTAAGAAGATAGTATAGCCCATCTAAAATAATAAATTATTTTTTTATGTATGATAGAGTTATAAGTGATTATAGTTGCTGAGTATCAGTAATATATAGACCGTCGTGGATGCGGCGTATTGCGGCAAAGTAATGCGCCATATCTTAAAATAATATCTACCTCGTAGAAAGGGTAGGTAATGCGGCGCATACTAATAACATAATGCGCCGTATCGGTCAATCATAAAATTAATGTTGTTGATCCTGCGCATTTTTAAGATAAATGCACCGTATCATTTCCCAAGAGAATCAAATCAGAAAACGTACCTTGGTCATTGCAATACTTTTCTTTATATGTCAACTTGGGGTCAAACAGTATACCAATTGGTATGAATAAATTCAAAATAAGAATAAAAGGTATAACCATAGTGTTGTGAGTTATAATCTCATCATTTAGTGGGTAATGATTTATTCCATGGTTAGGAACAAATATTGTTTTAAGTTTACAAAATTGAGATTATAATTTGGACATGATGTATTACATAGATCAACGTCTGAAGAATTTTTACGGAAATCATAACTTTCGTCGTGGATTTCGGTATTTTTATATTTAAGTAATTTATAAGAAGAGAGGTTTATATCAATGTTTAGCACACAAATTTCACCTTTTTTTAGTAAACCGTTTCTTAAAAATTTTCTTTTTAGACATAAACATGTGATAATCAAATTTAGGTAAAGATAATTCACTTTTGTCGTCAAATAATTAGGAGAGGTTTTGTAGAGAACTGTCCTTAAGTCTAAGTGAATTATTATAAAGGATAGCTGGAATACTAATTTTTAAAGAATTTAAAACACTCAATGTTACCTTCATTGAGTTTATTCCTACTTTTACCGTATGCTGCAAGTTTCCAGTTATCGTAGATTTGATCACTTCAACTAGGATTCTCTAGTTAGGTTCAGAATGTAATTTTCATAGTGATGCTAAAGTCATCCTTACCCTGAAAGTAAACTAACTTGTGCACGAGAGTAGTGAAACGATCAAAGTAATTATCAAAAATCAATTATATTTAGAAAAATTAAATGTGCCGCATAAGCAGAAGCTAATGCGGCGTATTTTCGTTACGTTTCAAGATACAAGATGTTTGATTTAGTAAATGTGCCGTATCAATGAAAATCGATGCGTCGCTTTTGTTTAATAATTCGAAAACTGTTTTTAATTTAAATATTAAATACGCCGTATCTGTTAAAACAGATGTGTGGCATGGCGTTAGGGTTTCGAAAAATTTCTTATTAAAAACAGAATACGTTGTATCTTGGGGAAAGATGCGTCGTACTCGAGTTATTAAACGCGTTGTATTTTATAAAATTAAAACACAATACGCCGCATCTGAGAAACAGACGCGCCATATCGTTTGTATCAGCACAATACAACGACAGCAGTTAGTACAAAGAGAGAAAAATAAAATAAAATAAAAATAAAAATAAAAATAAAAATAAAATTACAGAAAATAAAAGCACACAAAAACAGTAAATATGCAAATTATACAATGAATGAAATTTATCTATTATACAACAAGTTAGTGGTTAGTGTCTAAAAATCTAATAAAAAGAAAAACCTAATTAAAATACTAATCAATTTAACAGATAATAACAATTCACTCCCCGGAAACGGCGCCAAAAACTTGATGCGCGTGATTTGTCGTTGCGGTTTAGCAGTATTAATGCCTACTCAAGTTTTAAATTTATATTTAGCCGAATTATCAATAACACACACACTTAACGAGCAGTGTACCCGGTCAGTTTGTATATAATGGTAAGTAGAGTGTCGATCACTAAGAGTGGAACGTATTATCTAGTTATCCTAATCAGTATTTTAATATCCTAAGTTAGTTTTACAGCCTAATCTAACGCAAGGGGGGTTCAGCCTGAGAGATTGGCACAGTTTGGTTATTTATTAAACAGTAAATTAAACTAATGAGCACGAATCAACGAATAGCATACACGTACACAGATAGATAATAGAGACTACAAGAAGACCTGTCCTGATAATTAAGTAGCTTGTCACTTGTTTTATTGCTAGTTTTATATGTAGTGTATATTAGTTAAACCTTTCTCGTTGGTTTCATTATATCAGCGAGTAAACCCTTAATGATTACTTAAGACTATCCTATTTATCCAAAGACATCGGATTAAATAGGCGAGGAAGGGGTATGGCAGCCCAAGCAGTGCTCAGCTAGACATAGAGGTTATCAATGCACTAATATAAATTCACCTAAGACATCAAACATATAAACTTTAATTGATGGGAAAGCAATTTTAAGGCGGGCATATGATTTTCCGCAGTCATATACTACCGGCCATCAATCCTGATGAATTAAAGCGTACTATTACAATAAAACAAAACTACTTAACGAATTGAATACATGCAGGACCTTCTTACAGCTCTAATATCTTCGTTTGGGATGTGTCTTGTGTTGCTTGTTCGTCTGAATTCGACTCCTTAGGCTTATGATGCATACAAAATTCGTCTAGGTCTTGGGGTATTTATAGTTTCTGTCTGAGGGTTCGATGCGGCGCACTGACTTAACTTCGCGTGGGGTCCAAGATTAATATATTCTGGAATATTCGTACACCGCCTTTAGATGCGGCGTAACTTAATTCTTGTATGCGGCGTATGTCCTTCAGTTGTCTTGGATTGTTTCTGGTGAATTCTTGATAGTGATACGCCGTATGTCAATTGTATAATGCGGCGTATCTGGAGTAGAACGAGCTTGATCTTCTTCTTTGACCAAAGTTTCATATGCGACGCATGGTATAATTCCATGCGGCGCATTCTTCAAAGTCAGGCAATGGTCTCCGAATTCATCTAAGTATGATATGCAGCGTATCTGTTGAGTGAGATACGGCGCATCTTCTGGATTTCAGTAGACTTTTGACATCTTGCTCATTTTGCTCCATAATTAGTCCAAAATCGCCAAGTTTCACCTATTACCTGGTTTTACCTGAGAATCACTAAAGTAAACATTAAAGCACCGATTCTCATACATAATAAAGTAAAACAAGTTAAATAAATAGGATAAATGATGATGATAAAATGTACTTATTTGAGTTCATCATATATGCTAAATGCAATCGTGGTGCCTACGAAAGTGTGCTTTATCATTTTACGTTTTTCTTGTAGTTTTGTTTATTTTGTAGGTTTAATAAATAAGTGGAGGTTGGTCGGATGGAATCTTAGACTTGGGGTGATATGATCGAATTAGTATATTATATTGGGTTTAATTCACACGCTTATGCCGGCTTTCATTCAGTGCCGTATCTTTTCAGAATTCAACCAATCACTTAAGAACCCCGGGAAGTCTCGTTTCTCTTATATTTATTTTTCCATTTTTCCAGCTTTTAAGTTTAATCTTTCTAATTACGCATATTGCTCAACTTAAGTGTGGGGGGAAAATGAATTTGGAGAATGAGACTCATTCTAAAAAAATTGAAATTTTTGTTTGCCCTTAGTAATCTAATTATTTTTATTTTATTTTGTCACTTAGGTTAATATATTAGAATAAAACTTAGTAAATAAATAAATTTTTGAAATCAGAGATGTGTCCCGATTGATAGAGCAGATCCGACTCGGGATTGATGACATTACTTGCGCATTTGTAACCATTACCACTAAAATGTGAGGATTTTGAGCCTATATCGCCATATGTCTTGTATGCTTGATTTCTTTGTTTATGAGTGTGCCAGTGATTTATTCGATTCTAGAACTTGTGCTTGAAATAATTACGAGACCACAGTGAGATCACATTCGTGTGATATAGGAATTTATATGTGATAAAGAGGCAACTCAGGATTTAACCCAAATAGCCATTCCATTTAACATATTATTTATTCTTTTAGCTCATCACACTGATTAGCTATCCACCCAATAGAACCCGTTGGTAGCACTCACTCTTAGTGCTAGATACCCTTAGTATAACACTCTAAGCCAATCTTTTCGTTTCTTACATCCATTATAAAAGAAAAATATATAACCTTTAGCCTAGCCTTACCCCTTGTAGAAAGTCTAAATGGTTGGTTGCTAGTTGCTTGGTATGTTTGGATGGTTTTTGATTAACAGTTTTTTCGCGCTTGTTGTAGGTGTTGTGCCATTTCAACGAAGATGAAGGAGACGTCTTTTAGATTTTGTATTATTTGTGGTGTATGCTTATCCTAAGTGTGGGGGAATTGTTGATTGTGTGAATGTGGAGAGTGTGATTAAAACAAAATGAAATAAAAAAATTGTGAAAAAAAGTGAATCGAAAAAGAAAAAAAAAAGGTGATGAAGTATGAATAAGAGTTGGCGTGTTGTTTGTTTGCCAACTAGAGCGATTGTAGAGGTTGAGATGTTCAATAATCTCTCAGGTTGTGGTAAATCGTAATTAGCAACATGGGTTTCTTGGACTTTTTCGACACTTATTTTTTTAAACCAGTTTCAGTAAATATTTCCCATGCCTAATCCATACCCTTATTAACCCTTAGCCTAACATTATAACCCGGATAAAAGACCTCTTTTTATATGTATACCTAGTGCTTATGCCATGTCGGTGCAGTTTTGTTTCTTGTATAAGCTTATGGTAATTTAATGAATCATGTCTGAGCAATTGAGTGCAAACAACCTCAAGTTCAATTCCTGCTAGGTGCAAACAATCTTAAGTGGCCACACCAACCTCCTGAAAAGGGAGGGCTTCACCCGGTTTGAGTCTGTGTGGCGGTGGGTTCAAACCCCGTGGATTAGTCGGCCAAAAGGTCGAAAACCATGGTTATCAGAAGAAAAAAATTGAGTGTGATTTCCTTATATTCTCCATCATATAAATAATGAGTGTGAGTGAATTATACTTTTCCTTATTCGTGAGATGCTTAGTCATGTTATAACAGCTTGAGGACCGTTATATGTCTCTGTTTTCGCATATTAAAAATCCAAAAATATTTTTCATATTCTATTTTTGTTTTGTAAAGCTTATTTTTATTTGCTTGAGGACAAGCAAACCTTTAAGTGTGGGGGGTGCTTGCGCTTCTTGCAACTTTCTTATAAAAACCAAAAATATTTTTCGATAATTTTAAGTTAAAAAATTTTCTTTCCCTTCATTATTTAGGAACTTCTTTTAATTTTTCTTTCTTAGATTTGCTTGAAGGCAAGCAAAGGTTTAAGTGTGGGGGCATTTGATAACGCTCTAATTATACATATTTCTATATGCGTTATCTATACTTTTATTCTTATATATTAATGAATTATGAGCTTTTGATACTTAATAGAGTATATTTGTTATTGTAGGTTCAGGAGATGTGTCGTGGAAGAAAGGAAGTTAAAACGAAGAAACAAACTCAAGTTAAGATCTCCTGACACCTGTCCACTGTTTTGGCCATAATTTGAGCTACGAACTCCAATTTAGTTGATTTAAGTGGCCACGGAAAGCTAAGAGAATTATCTACAACTTTCATGGTTGTGCCAAGAGCTGGAAATGAACACAATTACGCCGGTTTTGCCAATTAATGCGACGCACTTCCAAGTATTGAGCACAATTTCTAAAGTGCGGAGCACTTCGACTTTGATCAGCTATAATGCATTAAATTGAGTTCCAAACCGATCATATACCTTCCTACTTGGTCCCCAAGTGTTCCTAAAGCCTATATAAACCATTAGAACGATAGGAAATCACCTAGCCATCAAGGGAGAACTCCTAGAGAGAAGATCACTACCCAAAAAGGGTGAATTAACACCAAGTTCACCCCTTTATCACTATCACATTCAATCACAACTATATCAGACGAATTAGCCACTTGTTTCTCATCTCCAAGAGGGTAGTGACAGTACCTAAAGGGTTCGGGATAGTAGGAGTTTGGTATATTGGGTTTTAATTTGTTTCTCGGCTTGTAAGCTTGTCTAATTCATCATATTCGATCTTGTAAACTTTGGTACTCTTCTATTTACCTTTTGATATGAAGTTTCTAAATTTTACATGTTTGATATGTGTTTTACTTCTGTGATTATGGAGTAGTAGGCTTATGTTTGTTTAGGCATCATGGGAAATATGATATAGTCTTGTATGTATTAATTATGCTATTCATTGTTTATGCTCGTATGCTTGATATATAATTATATGGATCATTGTCTATCCTTTGGTTGATCATTAGCAATTTAAGTAGGTCGAAAGGGTCAATTGTGTGTGGTTGATTTTGAGTCATTTTGGCCAAGCGAATCAATACTAGACTTGTAGGAATTGGATAGTAAAATGCTAGACAACCCATATGATTATGTGTTTAAGGCCTAATCTCATGTCTAACGAACTTGATTAGGGGAAGTATACTTGTATGAACATTGACCATAAACCTACCTTAATGCGCTTGATATGCTTAGAATCATAGGTCGAAAGGGTTTCTTTGCATATTCGCTAGATATACTTGTGTTGGTAATTACCCGTTATTCACCACTTGTATGCTTTGTTTGTGGTTACATATCTTTATATTCATTACTTGACTCATGTATCTCTAGCCTAAACAAACATGTTTTTAATAATCTTGATAACAATCTCAATCATTTCTAACGTTTGATTAATTTGATATGTGACAATCATTTTAACCTTAGCACATTTATAACATTCTGAGAAAGCTACAATTCCCTTGGAACGACCTGGTCTTACCTAAAAACCTTTACTATAAACAGGGGTTATACTTTACCCGTGTGTTTTGTGTATTAAGGAATCGGTAAAATTAGTATTATAAATTTAAAGCTTTCAAAACACATCACCTGCCAAGAAGCGTTTGCTTTTGTTCGAGTCACGAGCCTGACTCTACCCTTATTTAACAGATGTAAGGGAGGTTTTCCCTACACTTAAGATTAAGTGCGGGTGTGTAACAATTCACAATTTCAGGTCATTTTCATATCATTATTCAATTCACTATTCATCATTTCACGTAAACTAGGTTTATGGGTATTCATTTCGCGAAACCGGGAAGGTTAGGTCGCGTGATCATAAGTGTTAGGATCACGTTTCACGTAATGAAAAGTGTCGGTCATTACATTTGTAATAGGTTGCATGTTAGACTAAATATGCTTACATTTCTATCATTTATACTTAGTTAAA
>LBNU01015057.1:0-12486 GCA_014162995.1 Artemisia annua | reverse complement strand
TCGAGTTATCAGAGTGTGTTGTGGTGATGAAAATCACTTGATTGAAGCGGAATTGAAGTTGTTTGGGTGGATTAACGATGGTATAATGGTGGTTATTGGTTGCCGGAGTTTGTTAGAGTTGCCGGAGTTTGTTAGGTGGTGGAAAAAAATGGTTACAGGCCACCGGGAGGTGGTGGCTCTGATACCATGATGAATGTTTAACTAAAGAGAGGAGAAAGGATTCAGTTTATTGATTCATAATGAATTGATTGAATGAAATGAAATGTTACATGGGTTTATATACAGGATGGAGTTGACTAAGCTACTAACTAACTTTGACTTTCTAACTAACTAGAAACTATTACACTGCTTCATTACATGTTGTCTATTTCTTTGTTGCTTGTTGCTGAGTTGAGTAGTAGCTGCTCCATTGCATTGTGAAGACCTTGATATAGTGTTTACTTTTGATATACCATTACTTCTCTTACACATGGATTGCTAATAAATCTAGGAAATCCTCTGTTAATTGGTTAGAAATAGAATGGTTTAATGTCCCTTGTAACACTCTATATATCCCCCCTTTTATAATTTTCTTCTCCTAGCTACTTGCTAGATGTTTATATTATTGCCGTTAAAAGAAAATACAGGGACAAACTTGATATAATATATTATGTTCAATGAAAACTTCCGTTTTTTAGTATACGAAGAATGAATTTATCATCAGTATATTGAAAAACAGATCACTAGATGGTGCAATGAACATACAAGATCCAGTTCAGTATAAAAAAATATACTATTATTTAGGTTTAAAGTGTAGAATACTAAATTTATCTTGACTTCACAAGATTTTAGCCTCTATGTTATCTACAGTAATTATATGTAGCCAAACTCACTAAAAGAACGTCAAATTTTCTAGATAGCTAACTTTTAAAATATCATCTTCTTCAATTCGTTGTTCAAAAGAGAAAAAACTCAACTACCACTTACTAATACGTATTTGGGTATCTGAATACATACACTTACACTAAAGTACGTGTGTGTGTGAGAGTGAAAGAGGTATAGATGGGGCTTTCTCTCACGCGTATACATTATTGTTATATTCAATGTCCTTTGAACTTTTCATACAAGTTGAGAACTATAAAGTAATGAAGCCAAAACTTAACTTCTTACCAAGTGGTTACTTAATTATCTTCTTTTCTAAACGCCATGGATTAAAAACTAGCAACTTATCCGGTTTGAACATGGTTTACTACATTTAGAAGTAATCCAATTGGAATATGGTTACTTAATTATCAATATTTGTGTATCTGTTAGGATACTCAAGGGATGAATCCATGAGTAAGCTCTTGCTTCAATTTTATTAGCATAATCATGTTTTTAATCTGTGATATTTGGTTATTTATTGTATTCAAGATTTCAATGAGATTCTAGACTAGGGTTTTTGTTAATGATATTTGGTTATACCTAAAGAGACAAACCAATAGAAGGAACAAATAATACAAACATATATGCCTTTTGGATCGATACCAGGCCACCCACATCTCCCATATTGTTGTAGAAGAAAAATGGAATCTTTCAAATAATAATGTGGAATCGAAAGAATCTAAAATACGATCACACATTTGGTTCATTGAATCACATCCAAATTCTTTGTCGTTCTCAAAAGAGGCGAGCTCACTTAGTTACTTTAGAATCCGGTTTTCAGCAAAACCAGTAGGAAGTACTCGGAGGATTCTGTTTCAATTTCTGTAGTAGTGCGAGCTATCGAAACCACATTCTGATATCATTTGTAAAATTTCTCGATTTGGATACAAATACGAAAACATAACTTGACATATAGCCCGAGGACAGGTTTTGTTTTTACTCAAAACTAAAGAAAGACTCCATCGTTGGTCCGAATCAGAATCAAACATTAATAATTTGTGCCATTATTAATTTAACTTATGGTGTTTCTGTTAAGTACGTGGCTCGCTTCTTAAGTAATAATGAAACTATTAAACTATTCCACAAGTTGCTAATCTAACAGATTTATCACATGCATCTACTCTAGAAAACTAATATGTTTAGTTTATCTTCGATTAAGGCTAGTTACACTTGGTCAAAGAAAGTAAGCTGGATAGTGGAATTTGCATAACCACAGATATATACAACTGATTTTCCTTACCTGAAAATCTTGAGAGAGTTGTAAATAAAAAAAGGTCTACTTGGAAGTTAACGTGGGATTTTTATTAAACAATGGATGCTTGCACCTCATTAAACTGTGTGTCCCAATCAAGTGTCTATCCACACACATAAACACATTTGCATTTGTATATCTGTAAGTATATTGCAAGTTGTTTAACTCTGAAGGCACACCATGACCCACGCACTTTAAGATGATTCACGGTTTACCTACACTGAATACTTAATATGTAGATATCGACTAAAATTCTTATTCATGTGAGTATGTGACCCATTCTTTTAAATGCGCTAGCACGCGTTTTTCATATTGATATATTTGTTTTCTGTGTTACAATTAAGTTCATATAGGTCTTGCGTTTTCAAGTGGTTGTCTAGGAAAATTTTAACATGATATTTGCAGTTTTGCAGTTTGCCACTACCAATATTGTTTTGAGATACTCTCAGGATGTATTGGAAGTTATGATAGATAATCCTTTTATTAGCCGATTCATCGTGTTTAAACTTTAAAGGATTAATAATTGTTGCATTTGTTCACTAAGTTCTTTGTAATCTAGATGCTCGCTAGTCTATAGCTTCATTAACATAAATTGTTTGCCATTAAAAAAAACAACGAAATGACATCTCTCGTCTCTCTAAAGTAGGATTCCTGTGTGATTTGTTATCGTTATATATTTATTCTTCATCTCGTCTCTCTATAACTTGACCTTCGTTTAAAGTTACACAACTGACAACCCCAATATATATAGTTTGGTCTGTTTCTGGACCATGTAAAAGTTTCCGATTTTAGGTGGAGATGAGTAGACGACATATCACGCATCCGGTGGGTATCTCAGTAGTGAATTATTTGGAACTTCATATGGGAAAAAAAGAGCGAGTTATTGAACAAAATTACCTCCAATTAAAATTAGAAGTCTTTCCAAAGCTTTTTAAGTTATTACATGTTACATATAGTAGTTTCATTGGTAGAGCATATGCTTAATGAGGATCATATAGTATCTGGTTAGACCATTTCAGGAATTTATTTGCACACATTAAGGGCCCGTTTGGTTTGGAAATGGGATTGGTATCGGATTTAGATTTGGGAAAGGTGTGATAGAAAATGAGAAGAGAGAAAATATATTATTATATGTATATGTATTATTTTATACGTTAATATAAATATTTTAAAATATCAAAATTAGTTTTAAATTAAAAAAAATTACAAAATAGATGAGAGATGTAGACACAATATAGCTTGGGCCCACCGGAATTCTTCAAATCCCACCCCTCATGAGTGTATTCGGAATAGTGACTATTTATTGGAATTATTTTCACTTTTCAATCTAAAACTTGAACCAAACAAAATTAATGATTTTGGATTTGTAAAATCCATGGCCAAATCCTGAAACAAACGCACCCTAAGTATTAATTCACCCTTCAATTCATTCATGAGAGACATGTATAATATTAATATCTTGCATTAATTGCTTGTATATTTAAGTGTGCAAATAAAAAGTTAGAGTGTGCGAATAATGTGCGATTCCTTTAGCATCCATGATTAATACATGTTCGATGTTTTCTTCTGTTTGATTTATTGTTCTGTACCTCCATCATATCTATCCCCGTCACATGATTTAAGCATGCGAAATGAGATTTGTTTTACTTTTTTTCTTTTTTTTGTATGGTTAAAAAACAAATGATTTAAATATTGTGGTCCTGAATCATGCCAATTTTCGTGCACGTACATCAAAACAAATTATCGTACTTGTAAAAGAAACTGATTTTCACAATAATAACATCCAGACGTTAATGATTTGTATAATGAGAGATATAAAGTCAGAAGATTTGCTGGAGATCAAGATTCAGGCGAACAATCAAGTTTATATATGATGTCATTATTTAATTCATGGTGTTCATCTACACTACGTGGTTATACTTTAAGTAGCGATTAAACCAAATAATGCAAGTTGATAATCCAATAGACCTATGAGCATTGATATAGGGACCTAACTAAATGGACCTAAAAGTGGACCTAATGTATAAATAACTTTTACAGTGACATCACTGTACAAGTCATTTATGCATTAGGTCCACTTTTAGGTCTATTTAGTTAGGCCTATTTATCATTTTTCTAGACTTATTCATGCATGTTAGCAACGAATTAAAACCTCCATTTTAACTCCTATGTTCTTTTATGGGAAAATTCTTTCAGAACGTACCATACTTATTAAAAAAATCACTTTTGAGTAACGTACTATTTATTTTCGTCATTGTGGTACTAAACTTTCATTTTTGGCCTCTTTTACGCACTTTGGAACATTTTTGTGACATTTTTGCCCCTGGATTTCCAAAAATTTGAGGGGCAAAAACGTCCCAAAGTGCATAAAAGAGGCCAAAAATGAAAGTTTAGTAACCCAATAAGGAAAAAAAAAGTTCGATACTCAAAAGTGATTTTTTGGACAAGTATGGTACGTTTTAAAAGAAATTTCCCTTCTTTTATCATATCAAGATAGTCTTTGTTAATTTATTATTCCGCTGTAGAAAAGGTTCAACCTAAAAAAAAGGCTACAAAGTGGAAATGTTACTCCTGTCAGATTAAACCTCCAACAAATCTGAGAGTTGAGCGAGGAACTGATTAAAGATTAACAAGAAAAATCAACACATCAAGATTAAAAAATAATCGACAAAAGAAAGAACAACATGGACAGAACATATACCCTCGAACCCCTTTAAAACCAATAAAGGCTTACATCGAGACAAGAAGAATTAATGAACTAGCATCTCTCTCACCTCTATTTATAGACATGAGGGAGTACAATCCCTTTTAAAATTAGAATTTCATAGTATGCCTGGTTGCCTTGCACACCAAGAAATCTTAGTTTAAGTCTAACCTGACACTATTTAACTAAGTACAATTAAATCCCTATACACAGACTAATTACACTTTTGTCAAATAAGAATTGTTACTATATTATAACAATTTTCACCTTAGCGTTGATTCTTAGTTTAAACCGATACTCCACATCTTCATCCAATGCAGGAACCACGAACAAGAGACCACCTTGTTTTCAGACATTGTACGTTATTAAATATCTAAGTTAACTTCCTTAGACATCCTTCGCATTCTTCCTTTCAGCAGCATTACACTCTACACCCTCTTGACCAAGTATTCCGGTTTCAATAATGTATGCCCCCCCCCCCCCCCCGCGAACCAATGGTTTACCTGATCATTTACCAAGCAGTCTGTGTTTGTCTTTCCTTCAAGTTGTTTAACCTCCAACTTTATTTGAGCCACTGCAACATCATCGTTAATATCCTGAATTACCCCAGCTTTACGATATTCCGAGCTCCTTGCAGTTCATCTCAAACTAAATATGCTTTTGAACATGCACTCTATGAACTCCTGTTTTAACACCAGGACCAAACTGCTTGAACCCAACTTGTTTTAAACCTCCATGGTTTTGTACACCAAACCCATCAAGCTTGCGATGTTAAACCTACTACTCGTACTAGCTATTCTTCTCCAAACCTTGCTTTAACCTAGTCAAGTTTATTTAACCCTTTAGAAACCTTAAAGAATCAACTTTTTTAGCAAGCCTCACAAGTTGTGTGCTAAACCCGCTTTCTTGAAATCTTGATCTTTTCACCTTAAATATACAAAAATTGTACTTCAAGCAATCACTTTCTTTGAATCCTCAAGAAACAGCTAAACCTTGCATGTCTACCAAGTTATCACCAAGACTTGATCTTCAAGAAAGCCGTTGGAGCCTCCAAACCTGATTTATCAAGCCCCCCAAAACCAATAAACCCTGAAGCTTACTAACCTTCAAGATTGATTATCACTTAGGAACACTAAATCGTTAAACATTTGGAGCCTTTAAACCCCTTTTTCGAAATTCTTTGTAACCACAATCTTGATCTCCAAGTAAATCCTTGAAATTAACTTTCTTGCACCTCAAGAAACCCTTTAGCAAACTGAAACTTGCACCTCAAGTTTCCCTTTAATCGACCTAGGCTTCAGACATCTTATATCAACACAACGAAAGCCAAACAATAACCGAAAAACAACACAAAAATCAGATCTGGCCAGCCAAATTCTATATGTTGAATCTCCCTACTAGGTACTCCAATGCAAGATCCATCTAGTGAGAACCTAGATCTATGAGTCCTAAACCTATAATTCAAATTTCATAGAAATCCATCGCTTAACAAACCCGCAGCGTCAATTCTACCACAGTTTAGCAAAAACCGACGAGCCAAACACGGTTTAGGCTTTTCTCTTGTTTTGGCTCTTTGCTCGTTGTGTGGTTCCTTTTTCTCGAACAAGGCTCTAATACCAATTTGGATAAAACCTTCAACACACCTAAGACCTTAGCGCGGAATTGATCAAAGATCTAACAAGAAAAGTCAACACATCAAGATCAAAGATAACCGACAAAAGAAAGAACAACATGGACAAAAGAGAAGAGCCTAAACTGGGTCGGAAAAGGGAAACTTGATCAAAGATCTAACAAGAAAATTCAACACATCAAGATCAAAGTCAACACATCAAGTAGGGACACTACTAGAAATCATGCCAGCACCAACCAAATTTTACCAACAATCATCGATTCGTTGGTAAATTATTACTTTACCAACGATTTTACCAACCAAGATAAGAAAAACATATTTTATAGTTTTCCAACAACATAATAGTTGCTAAGTCCGTTGGAACATAGTTGATATTTGGCGGGAAAGTTCGCGCTAATTTTACCAACCACTTTTTCTCAATAAATTGTTGGTAAAATCGGAAAACAATAATATCAACGACATGAACTCGTTGGTGAATAAATTTACCAACGATTTTTACCCACAACTTATTTCTCGTTGGCAAAAAGTGTATTTACCAACAACTTTACCAACAATAAATATTTTTATAATCAAATTTACTTTACTAAAGGAAATTTTGTTGCAAAAATTTTTAGAACTATTATTTACACATGGAGGGAAAATTTCCTCTTATTTTACCAACAAACTTTTGTATAATGATAACATCAAATGTTCTATATATTTTACTGTATCAAATTCCCTTATATAATGCTCATATTTGCTATGTTTTTATATGAATATGTACTTAATTGCTTCATATGGATGGGGTGTGTATGTTCTACCTGTTATGTACCAACATTTGTATGGGTCACTTTTTAAAATTTGACCCATAACCTTGTTCTTAATCGGGTCTGGTTATGGGTGACTTTTATAAATTCAAAACTCAATTCGGGTCAAAAAGGGTGGTTTGGGTTGTTGGGTTGTGGCGAGTTGATTGTCTCACTTTACGGTCTCACTCTCTACTAATTATTTTAGCAACAAGTCGAAAGCAATCTAGTGTCGTTGCTATTTTTGAGAAATTACCAACAACTCTTATTGATGCAATTTTTAATATTACCAACCGAAGATAGTTTGTGGTATTTTATATTTACCAACGACTTGACATGTTTGTGAAATTTAGCAACTACATCGATATTCGTTGGTAATTTATCAACGAAGAAAGAATGTGGTTGGTAATTTTAATTTAGCGACAAGCCTTTTTCCCACAACCTTGGTTTGTTGGTAAAGTCGTTGGTAACACCTTTTACCAACCAGATTTGGGTGTTTACCAACGAATATCGGCCGTTGGTACTGGCATGATTTCTAGCATGGCAATGAATAATTTGGGCAATGCAATCATGCCAAAAACCTCTGTACTCAAATCGAGAGTTACTATACAATAATTTCGTTTTTTGTCAGACTCTACAAGCCAATGCAATGTTCCATTGAGAAAATACCCTCGTGATTTAACACGCGAAAATGGAATAGTAGGGAAATCAATCTCACGCAAAGTACGCCTCTTCAAGCTGTAAACAAGTGACTTGTGTTTAGCTTCTATTTTCGACCGTATACTCACAATCTTGTAATCACCGGTGATTGGATGAAAACCAAAACCAATTTCATACTTTTCCCAACATGGGCAATCATGTATGGTTAGTTTGCGTCTATTTGACGGGTTCCATAGACTTATGTCATTATTACGTTCATTAAGGAAACACATAATACCATTACATGAACCAACCATGTACAAGGGGCATGGATACATCTACCCACCAGGTAGTTTACCTATTAATATCTATAAAACAAAATTTGTTAAAATGAAAAGTCAAATATGGNGGAGGGGATGGGTTGCCAACAGCTGATTTCCATATCGGTGTCAAGATAAACCTCAAAGCAAACTGATGAATAGGTTGTGATTTGTGTGACTTTAACTCCAATCACTACAACTATATGTGTATGAGAAATCATGGCCACATAACGTACTGGACTCATGATTCAGAAATACTTGACGCTGGATATAAGGCGGATTACAATTTGTGTATCTATAGATATAAACTAGTTATAATGCCCGCGCACGCGCGGGTTTTTTTTAAATTTTTTTTAATGATATATTTTTATATATTAAAAAACTAATAATGTAATTTTTATTTTGTTTGATTTATGATTTTTAATTGTAGTTTTTTATAATTAAAGATAATCATTAAAAAAGTTTAATCCTTGTTAGTTGTATCTTATCTATATTTTTTGTATTTATCTTATACTTGTATAGTATATCAACAAAACGAATTTAAAAACCTATAAATTAAAAAAGTAATACTTAAAATATTACCTAATAAGGAAATATTCTTTTTTTTTTTCAAAATGAAAAAGTACCCACTAAGGGTTTTGTTTTATTATATAAAAGATGATCGAATCCATCTCGTCAATAGTGTTATAGTGTATTAGTTTTGTTCATTCATGTCTTATATCTTCGTGCTATCGTTTTAGTTTAATTTCATTTGCTCGTTGTTCAAGGAAAAATAATTGAATCTGTCACCACTAGTTAGTCCTTTTAATTAGATCGAAACAACAAATTTTTTTAGCACATACCTCATGGCTTTAAGGTTCTTGGACATAATTTGGATGGTGATGGAGCCTTGCCCACGTGACTTTGTGGCTCATTTCGAATATAATCACCTCAAAAATAATTGATGGCCCATGCACGTACGGAAATGATATTATCTCCTGCATTTTCTCCTTTTTAGTAATTAAATATAAACAAATTACTAAAGTTGCAACATTTATCATGGATGGCCCTTAGAGTATTTGATTTGATTTATTTGGATCTTATTCCAGATCTAGATATCCCAAGATAATTCTTTTTCAAATAAAGTTGAAATCAGTTTAAAATTAAAACGTTGAAAATTTTTTTTTACCTCGCATCCCATGACATAAACGTTTTCAACAGTAGGTCATTTCTGATGATAATATTGATACAGCTCATCATTTATTTGTTGAGAGCAAGGTGGTTGTTGATATTTGGAAGATGGTTTCGACGTGGTGGGATATTGGGACTCTCGATCTTTAAAGTTCAATTACATGGAGTAACTTGGTAAACCTACTTCTTTGGCAAAGACCTATTTCGATGTCGTTATCCAAACTCCAACTTGGTTCTTATTCAGATATAGGAATAAGATTTGCTTTAACAAGAAACCTCCTAGTAAGGATTCCTTAGGCCCAAAATCAGGGCCGGCGTTGAGGGTGTGCAAGGTGAGCGATCGTACAGGGCCCAAAAACTTTTAAGGGCCTCAAAATTTGTCCCGTTAATAATTATATGCATGTGTACGCATATTTTTCACAAAGAAAAAAGTATTTAGATGAGAAAGTATTCTTAAATATGTAATATATTAAAACGTTTAGCTAACTAATTGCATTATATCTTATAAATGGTGACGCTTTATATATAACATTCGTTATCAAAATGTATTATTATTTAATTTCGTTCAGGGGCTTCAAAAATTTCATAAATTCATGGGACGGCCCTGTCCAAAATCAAAGTATCACCCCACACTTGGATAATAAACAACAAGAAAAAAGGTTTATAAAAAGAAACGAAAAAAAAAGTTTATAAAAAATAAGTTATTAAAAAAAATTAAAAAATACAAGAAATAAGTTATTATAAAAAAGTTTATAAAAATCTTTTATATAATAAAACAAAACCCTTAGTGGGTACTTTTTCATTTTGAAAAAAAAAAAGAATATTTCCTTATTAGGTAATATTTTAAGTATTACTTTTTTAATTTATAGGTTTTTAAATTCGTTTTGTTGATATACTATACAAGTATAAGATAAATACAAAAAATATAGATAAGATACAACTAACAAGGATTAAACTTTTTTAATGATTATCTTTAATTATAAAAAACTACAATTAAAAATCATAAATCAAACAAAATAAAAATTACATTATTAGTTTTTTAATAAATAAAAATATATCATTAAAAAAAATTTAAAAAAAACCCGCACGTGCGCGGGCATTATAACTAGTTAAAAAATACAACAAAAACAACAAGAAAAAAGTTTATAAAAAAAATCAAGTAAGTTAAAATTCCTTACTTTTTGAAGGCATTCTAAATTCCTTTATTTGAGTTACCAAACACAATATTTGAAGGATATTAAAAGGCAAATGCTATGAAATGCCCCTAATATAGTCGAACCAAACGCATCTTGGAGAAACTGGTTTGTTATAGCGTTGTATGTTTGTATTGAACTTAAGTATAATTGTTCGAAAATAAATTATATGAACAAAAATTTAATTCGATAACATATGTGGTTACGTCAACAAGTGGACCGGGTCCAGGCCTGCAAGTTTATATATTCCACAAAAAGGTGTAGATTGGCGGGAACACCCTGACCCCGAGTGCCTTTTGGCACCAGCCATTGTCCACCCCACAAGGAATAGCTCCGGCAACTCTCCTGGCCTAGTGGGGCAACAACTGGAGTGAGCACGAGTCAAGACTCGGACCCCTGAGCTCTTATTCCACAAAGTCTCTCCAGTGTGCCCATAGGTTTTGCGGAGGTGGGTACCTATATGAAGCAAATGCCAAAGATGGGACTTGAACTTGGTGCAAGTTTATATATACATAATCTTAACTCAATGGTTGCACCTTCAGTTGGTTTCTTTGAATCATTTATGTATAGGGGTCCGTTTGANGTAGCTAGTTTATCATTTAATTTTATGCAACATGTCCAGATTGTTTGACATAATCACTTTGGTGTCACGTACTCGAATAGGTGTATGTTATTTCCAGACAGACTACAAGCGTGTTACATTTATGGATTGAGATCCTCTCAAATTGTGGTTAACATGACCCATCATGTTGAGTTTTTTGTGAGAGGGAAAATACATGTGGACCCATAATTTTTAATTGAATGGAAAACTTTTATCTATTTTACTTCTTTTTGATTGGTCAACATGATGGGTCATGTTAAAACCAACTTTAGAGGATCTCAATCCTACATTTATATGTTGAAAACTAGAAGAAGGTTGAATAATTTTGGTATTTAAAAACTTAGTTTCAAACTTAGTATGAATGAGTAAATGCAAGACAATAAGTAACTAAAAGAAAGATCAAACAAAACACGATATAGTGGCTCGGTTACGAAACTCCTCTTAGCCATAGTCCACTTCCGAGTTTCCGACTCGAGAGTTACTTCACTTTGTTATCAAGCTCCCTTCTTGATGAAGAAACCCGTACAACATCGCTTATACTTTTATCGATACAAAACTAGATATCGACTCCTAACAAAGTAGAACCAACATTTCTCTCTATTTGTTTTGAGGCCTAAAACACTAACCTAACTTATTCTAGCTTGGTGTATGATGGTGTTCATGACTTTGGAATATGATAACAACAAGTTGCAAATACAAAACTAAAAGTATAAAACAAAAGACCTGAGCTCTTCTTGTGTTATTCCCTTGATAAAAAGAATGGATCACTTGAATGAATATAAAACAAGATAATGATCAAAGAAAATGCGTGTATGAAAATGTTATGTAATCCTATAAAGATGTTTACAAGGGGTGAGGATAAATTAAAGCAAAGGAATTGTTTAAATAGACATAGTGAGGCCTGGACCAGCAGAGGACGGATCTACGGATCTCTGCAGGGATCCGTCAGATCTGCAGGATCTGTCATATACATGCATGATTTCTACACATTTTAATTGTCATTCAACTTTTGTTTTGCATTATTTCGTATCTAGAATGCATGGAGAAGAGCAGAGGTAAAACATGTTTGATGCTTACTTAAAGTGTTAAACACTCCAATCAAAAATGATTAACAAGTGTTTTATGCAAGAACACATTTGATGCTTACCTATTTGGTTTTGGATTATTGCAAGAATGGCTAATTCATATTTCAATGCAAGATTAATTTTGAATCACTTCTTTAATGGAAGATTCTTGTTAGTTGGAAAAGGCATTTTACTAAAACATTTTTTTTTTCAATAGAAGTAAAT
>LBNU01015055.1:39822-70337 GCA_014162995.1 Artemisia annua | reverse complement strand
CATATATGTGTTGGGTGTTGCTTATATTGTCATGATGATTGATTGTGTTATAGTTGCAAGTTAATATTGTGATGATGTGCATAATTATATGATATGATCGACTACATTATTATTCACACTCCTCATATTGAGTTTAACTTAATAGATGATTTGATACAAAACGTTTTAAGATTTCAAAAGGAAAACATATTCACATAAAGATCAACTAAAGCTTTATTCATAAAACTAAGTTTTGAAAACAAATTCAAAAGTACAAATATATAATTAATCATATTGATTATATATTATTTTCATAACAAACTCTAATTGAAGGTTTTTCAAACAAACATTTTATAAAACGAAAAAGAGGGGAAAACTATTCAACACCCCCTTCTAGTTTTCCACATATTTTCAACTTCTAACAAAATGGGCCCTTTGAATTGAATAAGTGAGGCTTTACCAACCTGCACGAATGGTGTTTTTATATTTGACCATTTTCATTTTATATGTATAGATAATGTCATATTAACTCAAAACATGCATTAATAACATTGTACCATTCAAATTTTGTATTTTAAGTATATATGGCATTTTAATATTTAAATTTGTATATATAAAATTATCTTAAATCTAATACTCCTCCCGTCCTTGTCTATAGATTATTGTTCATGACCCAAAAATACTTGTTTAAAAAAAATTAATCATTAAACTGTGTCACTGTAACACCCTCATTTTCACGGTTCGCAGCGGATTTAGGGTTGGGGTATTACTTCATGGAATCACAGTTACAGTAATAGAAAACGACTCGAAAAGAGGCGTTTATAGAAATTTAGTTATCATTCATTTGATTATCAGAGTTTTTATAGTAAAAGATATACTTTTACTATTGATGAGGTCCCAAAGTCTAAGTGATATGTTATGTTTGAATGATAACCGGTTTGAAAATTATCCAAGTTCAATGCCTCCTTCTGCCATAACTCCGTAAAAGTGATATACCTAGGATACATGCTTAAAAGTCAACACTAGGTGTTGAGTGAGATTCATAGGTTTAAGTGTTAGTGAATACAAGTTCCACAGGGTTCAGTTGGTACACCCTTCAAGGAAAATGTAGTGTGTGTGATAATTGTGATGCATGCACAATTATCAAGAGTGGGGTATGTTGCACTAAGCTCATGAACCACATGTTAACAGTCCGGGTCATGGGGGCTGCAGACCCAACCATGACGGGACGGGAAGGATAACTTTGCCAAACTTAATCTTTCAGAGGGGTTCAAATATATTACTTATTGATACCCTCCAGTGAGAGGTAGTATCAACGGGAGTTGTCAAACTCCAATAGATCTATCAACTATATTCGCGTTCACTTGGGTAAAATATCCCAAACGATTAGATTCATGAATTTTAGTTATGTAATGATGGCAGATAGTTTACTCGTGCAACAACCAAAGAAAAAGGCTTGTATTCGGTTTAAAGTAAAGCAAGTAGCATGTATCCCCCTCACAGGGTTTGTAAAGCATTTAGAAAGCGTTTAAAAGGTTTAAGGCTATGAAAACTCACCTGGGCTTAGGGAAATCTTACTGATGCAAAAAGTGACGCGGAAACTAGACTGCCTTACTCACGTATCCTGATGGTTTTGTAGGTGTGGATGTATATCAAGCTCTAGTTGTTTTGTTCAGGTTTCTTAAGTAATCATTCTTAGGGTTTTTAGTGTTTTAGGTATAACATAACACCGTTCAGGCCATCACAATTCAGAAGTATAAGACTCCTCACATGAAGCTCCCTACTATTGTATTATGTTATCAACATAATACCGTTCGGGCCATCTTAATTTAGAAGATAATACTCCTCACATGAAGCTCCTTACTATTGAGTTATGTATTTATTTAGAGTTTAGTTATAACATAACACCGTTCGGGCCATCATAATTCAGAAGTACATGCAATAATCGTTTGAGGAGCCAGGGCACTTTAAATCGTAAACCCAGCAAACTCATCAAAACAAAATATCCACATAATACTCCCCACCTGAAGCTCCCTAGTATTGTGTTATGCTTCTAACTTTAATATTTTTACTTTATATCCTTATAGTTTAATATATTTACAAAATCTACCCTAAACTTATAATACTTATATTATTTATACTTATAACTATCTATACTTGACATAATTAGTCCTTATACTTCTATATTTTGAGAAAATGGCAGAAATGACCCTTGCACTTATAAGTTTTCAAAATTTACCATTTATACCCTTAACTTTATAACTTTTGCAAAACTAGTCCTTATTAGTTTATAACTATTTAACTTTCTATCCTAAGGTTATATAACTTTGAAAAAAGGGTCTTTATACTTATAACTTCTAATAAATGTCAAAAATAGTCCCTAGACTTAATATTTTCAGAAAGTTACCATATATAACCCTTTGCATGGAAAACTTTGCAAAACTAGTCCTAATTCTATGCAATTTATATTTTTACGAAACAAAAAGGTTTCCTAGCTTATGTTTAACTAATATTATCTTATCTAAGTTATCTAAACTAGCTTATAGCTTATGGAAAGGAATTATAGCATATAAAAGGCAATTCGACTCTAATTAGGGTTTTAAAAAGAAAAGTTCTAGTTTTTATTGATCAAGGCTTAGGCAAGGGTCCTAATGGGATCTAAGGTAACCTAATACTATCCTAGAACTGAAATAAAGCTATTAGAATCAAAGTGAAAGCTTACCTAGGTCGTAAGGGGTGTAACGTGGGTTTTAGGGTTTTCTAGGGCAAAATAGGACTCAATAGGGCTTCTAGGCTCACACTACTCGATTCCTAAGGTTTCTAAGGATCCTAAACTACTGAATGTTTAAGGTAAAGAGAGGAAATGGGATGGTTTGAAATGGTTTGGGGTCGAGGGTATTTATAGGGCTCGTAGCCTTGGAGACCAAGAAAACGGGAGTATGAGGTGTCGAGGGGGGAAGGGTGACTAGGACAAGCTATCTATGACTCTCCTAAGCTATATGATGACTAAGGTGGGCTATGAGGCGGTTTTAGGGTATGTGTGGTGGTGATAGAACCGCGAGGAGAAAAAGGTGACAAGGAGGTGATACACCTCCTTGCTAGGGTGCTTGTAAGGTGCTAGGGTGCTAGGTAGGTTAGGGTAAGGTGCTAGGGTGCTTGGTTGCTAGTTTAGAGGTGCTATGGTAGCTTAGTTCTAAGGTTTAGGTTTAGTTTTGACCTAGTTTTGCCTAGAGTAAGTTTAGGGTCTAGCTTAGGGTTTAGTGCCTAGGTTAGAGTCCTATGAGTGTTTAGTGACTAATCCTAAGTCCTAAGAGGCTTATACTAAGTTTTGGCAGCTTATGGGAAAGATTTGGGAAGGTTTGACCTAGTTTCCGGGAAGTTATAACCTAGTTATAGTTTTGTGCCTAATTGACTTGTACCTAAGCTCTAAAGGGTTGTACTAGAGTCTAAAGGTGCTAAGATATCCTAATTTTCCTAAGGTAACTCATACTTAAGCCTTGGACACTTTCAAACTAGTTTAGATAAGCATTTAGGGTTTTGTAATTACATAGGTCTAATTAGGGTTTAATTATAGTTTTGTGATAAGTTTAGTGTGTTACATTGATAGATTACTTATTGTGGTGTTATTGTGATCTTATGCTTGACATACCAAGGGTTTATAGGATGTGTGTGTAGGGTTATTTAGCTTGTGTGGATACGTGAGCAGGTCTAGAGAGCATGCAAGTAATGAATGCACATAAAAAGCAAAAATTTACCTGTGAAATACCTACTATAGGTATTTGTAATGGGAATGATAGTGATGAGATTTTGTGGGTTGCTACAGTCTTACCCCCTTAGAAAAAATCTCGTCCCGAGATTTTGATGAACGTAAGAGTAGGGGAAAGAATGAGTCGAGAAAGATAAGAGGAAAGAAAAGAGTTGTACAAACGGAGTAGGAAATGTTTATACATATGCCAGATACTTGAACTCATTTATTTATATCTCATTACTCACAAGTAAAGGCGTCCCAATTCTTGTAAGCAAGAGCTTATAAATTCATGATCCATTTGATTTAACTTTCTTCTTAAAATGAAAGAGCGTCCTAATTCATTTTAATAGAATAGTCTTCATAAATCGTCCTTAAGTAGTATCGGCGGGAAACGGAAAATGTGGTCCACATTTAAGGAAATGTGGTCCAGGAACGTTTTGGAGAAAAGTTCCAATCATGGTGGAAACAAGTTCCAGCCATGGTGGAGACAAGTAGTAGCCATGGTAGAGATAAGTAGTAGCCATGGTAGAGACAAGTAGTAGCCATGGTAGAGACAAGTTCTAGCCATGGTAGGGACAAGTCCAAGCCATGATGGAGACAAGTTCAAGCCATGGTGAAGACAAGTTCAAGCCATGGTGAAGACAAGTTCAAGCCATGGTGACCAGTTCTACAGTCTCCCTGTTTAGCAACTAGCACATAGTAGTCTCCCATGTTATAGCTTAGAGTGACAGACGTCAACTATCTCGTTTTTGCAACTTTTGCAAGGTGAGATAGTTATAATATCATAGTCGAACATAATGAGGATTAAAGTTCGGCATAGATATTCTTACAAGATCTAACTAATAGAATCTTGTGATATGACGAGAAGTACAAGTTCTAACTTTTAGAACATTGTAGGACTGGGTAGGGAGAGAATATAGGGTAGGAAAAATAGAGTGAAAAATGACGGAGGAACGAAAGGATGAAAGAAAGTGGGAGGATGGATGAAAAAAAATGACGGAGGAACGAAAGGATTAAAGCGGTGAAGCTTAAACACGGATCGTTGTCCCAACGAGGGTTGAATTGATCTTGTCACTCGAGTCGTGAGTTATGTGAGATGAATAAGTTTGAAAGATTTGATTTGGTTTTTGTTTACACTACAAAAACTTGTTTAAAGCTTAAATGTAATAAAGTACGAGATTTAAAGAAATAAGTTGAACAAGAAAAGAAAACATAAGACAAGATTAAACAAAAGAGAAATGAGATTTAAACTACAAACTATTAAAGAAAGTAATAAGGAAAATGTTTTTGGAGTTTTGATTTTAATTAACGAAAAGAAAATTTTAACTAAAGAAAAGTTTAAAGAAATAACGTACTCAAACTTAAACTAATTAGAAAAGAGAATTAAGCTAAGTTAAATGAAACTAGAAATGTTTTTAGAAATTTTGGCGGAGTTACGTATAGAAATAAATGAAACAAACACCTCACTCGATGAAACGATGAGGTAATTGGAAGCCTAGCCCGGCTTATAAGATAAATGAAACTCGACACAAAAGAAACTAAAAGTTCACAAATTTAAAATGATACTCGCGAAAGACTGAAACTAAATAAACCATACTCGCTATCTAAGACCTCATACTCGCAAACTTTTAAAACCAAACTCGCAAAGTACTTTTGATACTCACAAAGATGAGTTGCCAAGTTGATACTCGCAACAAAAGATTGCTTACTCGCAATGAAAACTGATACTCGCTATGGAAAATAAACCATACTCGCTGAGACTTGAAAACCAACCATACTCGCAAAAGAAATGCAATCCATACTCGCAATATGATCTTGATACTCGCTATAAAACAGCTTTGATACTCGCTATAAAAACTATACTCGCTAAGTAAATAGTGATACTCGCAGAAAACTTAGACCAAACCCATACTCGCTAAATGGAAAAGACCCATACTCGCTATCCAAAAGTTCATACTCGCTAATACCTAATATTGATACTCGCTAAAACTCATGGACACACCATACTCGCTAAACCCTATATCCCAAACTCGCA
The DNA here is from genome assembly GCA_014162995.1 of Artemisia annua. Lineage (NCBI taxonomy): Eukaryota > Viridiplantae > Streptophyta > Magnoliopsida > Asterales > Asteraceae > Artemisia > Artemisia annua. The sequence continues at coordinate 64,575 of LBNU01015055.1, read as the reverse complement.
AAACACAAAAATAGAAGCTGGAACCTTTTTTACTTTTAAACCAACGATTTAATCTTATAAAAAACTTATTAAAACTTATTAAGACACTAGTTTTTATCACTAAAAAGCTTATATATAAGCTAACGACTCAAAACAAGCCCTAACCCATTCTACAAACCAAACGAATACAAAGTAACATGCAAAGGTGGTAAGACTTATAAAAGCTTTTGAGAAAGATTAAGGTGACACGTAAATAAGCTCAAACAGATGTAAAGAGATTAAAGAAAAAGATTGTAAAGAAGCGTAAATAAGCTAGATGAAAGGTTTAAGACATGAAACATAAACTTGCATTAATAAAACTTACACTAATACAATAAAACTAATGACTCAATAAAAACTAACTAGGACTAGGACTCCCCACAAATGAGGCTAAGGGTGCTATTTAAAGGAGCTAAGGAAGCTTCCTTTTTTACATCGTGTACGGTTTAGCCCCTAGACTTTGATAGTTCATGAAAGTTATACGTAAACTTCTATTACAACACTACTAACGTTCTAAAAATTAAACGTAAGTCCTTGTAACTTGAGGTAGCGTGTTGACGTGCTTTCCAAAGGTCTTCGAAGACTTAAAAGTGATCACTTGCTCGAATTTGGGAAGCTTATCTTAATAATTGTCTTTGAACTTCGATTAAGCGTCTCTTTCATTTTCTTGAGCCTTTAAGAAGTAAATTCGTCGTCACGGGCTTTTCTTAAGTAAATTTCATCATTGGCTTGACTTTAAGACTCTTTTCCACATCTCGTGCTCGTTTTAGGCTTTTTGGTTGATTTTGATGTCTTTTTTGCAATATCCTCTCCTGCACAGTCACAAACACAAAAACACGATATCTTTGGTGTTTAATGTTAGTTTTTGGTCTTATAGAGCCTGGAAATGGTGAATAAAAGGTATGTGAATAAGCACATACCAAAATCCCCCAGACTAAGGTATTGCGTGTCCTCACGCCATGTAATCACGTCACGCTTTAGAGATAAATAATTTCAAACCTCTCTTTTCTAACTTTGAAAAGTAGCAAAACGTTCAAAAGAGATACGAAATCATTTATTCCCGAAAACGCCCCGGTTTTCCATTTTTGACTATGTACATCTTACATTACACTACTTTAGCTTATGACGGTGTGCTTGACTTTCGTTATCTTTCAATAACGATTAAGGGTCATAGAGCAAGAACACGATTCATAGAAAAGTGACTGATTGGATAAAATTCATCGTCCCTGATTTTTCACAAGCCCCCAAACTAAGCGTAAAAACGGATCATTGTTTAATTACAAATTAGATGCCAACGCTACCCATGGAAGTTACTCGTGTACCTCTTGCTCCCATTTTCCTATTTTTGTATCTCATTATTTTATTTTTGTGAGAGAAATGAATTTCTTCATAAGCATCTCGTTTCATAGTTTTTAGTCCGATAAAGATACCAAATTCAGACGCTAACTAGTTATCGATCTTCTCTTAAGAAGGTTTGCTCGAGAAATGNCATAAGCATCTCGTTTCATAGTTTTTAGTCCGATAAAGATACCAAATTCAGACGCTAACTAGTTATCGATCTTCTCTTAAGAAGGTTGCTCGAGAAATGTGGTCCACATCAAGGATATTGGATATATACAAAGACTTTGGAATACATAGACATAAGTTGACGTGCACCTCATGCGTCCAATCTAGGATCATCCACATGTAACTTATGCACGACCAACTTTAGACTTAACACTTAAACTCATAATCCGTAAATCTTCAACATACATCCTTATTCTTTTTTTTTTTTTTTGCTTGCCTTAGTAACTTCTTAACTCCGAACCTTCACGGTTTCAATCCAAGACCTACCGCCAACTGCTAGGGTTGGAATCTAGGATCCAAGGTCCGATCTCAATCCGAAGTCTTAAAGCACCTTAGCTCATAATGAATAACGGGCTTTAGGGTAGCTCCGAAACCACATGCGTACTACGCTTATACAACGATATTCAATACAATACAACTCGAGATAATGGCGTGTATCCTTGATGTGTACCCAATTTTTCAAGCAAAGATTCTCTTAAGAAGATAAAGAACTACTCATCGGCTAAACCTAACATCTTTAATTATTTTGCACAGATATGGGGTGAACCAATTTTTTGGGAACAAAAAGACATGAATACCTTCGATGAGCTTTAAAGAGATCCAACTACTCTATGCTTAGCATCTAACTTCTAAAGAACCTCTATCATTTCACGTTTCACAAATTTAAAATCTCAAGTAATGAGATCCGCGAATGCTTAGCCAATAATCAAGCCACGCATATATAAAGTCAAGTACGGGAGCCGACAAAAGAGTAGCTCCTTGTGTACAAAACTAGCAAAAGCTTTTGTGATCATCATTGGTTAAGGGAACAAGCTAGGGCTCAACACGCCCGGATCAAGTGTAAGGGTAATCCTAACAATAAATCTAAGGCCGTTTATTAGGTATGCCAAAGATACCATTAGTCGATAAGATTTGGATATAGTGATTTCCAAGCAAGCATCAATACATGGGACTCGAGTGGAGATGAGAGGATCCAACGAGCACGAGAGTCGTCATGAATTTGGGAAATCTGCAAAAACACAAACAACCAAGCAAACACAAGATTGGAAGAGGTCGCCCTCCTCGCGTTACTTATTAGAGACTAGAAAGCATAGATGGATAAGCATGGGGTGCCTCCCACGAAGCGCTTTGCTTTTGGTCACCGAGTCACTTAGCTTGACTCGATCCCCGAATTAGTTGTCCTTGGGAAAAGTCTGGAGATCCGGGACAACCAAGGATGGTATGTCCCCTCCAAAGTAATGTTTCAAACGATGACCGTTTACCTTGAAATTTGGCCCATTTTGTTGAGAAAGTTCAATAGTACCATATGGAAAAACTTGGGCAACGGTAAACGGTCCAGACCAACGGGACTTAAGTTTTCTAGAAAATATTTTTAACCTTGAGTTAAAAAGCAAAACTTGATCACCGACATTAAAAACACGATTTTTGATTTTTGAATCATGAATCCGTTTTGTTTTCTCCTTATAAATCAAAGAATTTTCATAAGCTTGGTCACGGAGTTCATTCAATTCATTCAACTGGATTTTTCGGTGATCACCCGCGGTTTTTAAATCATAATTCACATGTTTTAGGGCCCAGTAGGCTCGATGCTCTAGCTCGATTGGAAGATGACATGCCTTTCCGTACACAAGCTTGTAAGGGGTACAACCGATTGGTGTTTTATAAGCTGTGCGGAAGGCCCAGAGTGCATCATCTAACTTGTCCGACCAAGAAGAACGATTCTCACCCACGGTTCTTTCCAAAATTCTTTTTAGACCACGATTCGACACCTCGACTTGACCACTAGTTTGAGGATGATAAGCGGTACTAAGTCGATGGGTAACACCATATTTTGACATAACTTTTGAAAATCGGTCATTACAAAAATGAGTTCCACGGTCACTGATAATAGCTCGAGGTGTACCGAATCTGGCAAACAAACTTTTCAAAAATTTTACAACCACTCGGGCGTCGTTAGTTGGAAAAGCTTTTGCTTCAACCCATTTAGAAAGATAATCGACTGCCACGAGGATGTATTTGTTTTTGTTTGAAGATGGAAATGGTCCCATGAAATCGATTCCCCAAACGTCAAAGATTTCACAAACTTGGATGGAGTTTTGAGGCATCTCATCCCGCTGCGAAATTTTTCCTTGTCGTTGGCACGCGTCACAAGACTTCACCAGGTCCTGTGCATCGCGGTAGATCGAAGGCCAGAAGAAACCGGAGTCAAAAACTTTTTTAGCAGTAAGATTGGCACCATGATGTCCCCCTGTGGGGCCATTGTGGCATGCCATCAAAATAGCTTCGGCCTCTTTACCATGGACACATCTCCGAATGATTTGGTCGGCACAAACTTTGAACAAATAAGGGTCGTCCCAAAAATATTGTTTAACATCTTTGAAAAATTTCTTTTTGTCCTGGGTCGACATTCCTTTTCTGATAAAATTCCCCGCATGGTAGTTTGCAAAATCGGCAAACCATGGGGTACTAGAATCACAAAGTGATACACTCTCAAGTGTCTCAAGAGGAAATGAGTCATCAATATCCTTTTTCTCGAGAACACCTTGATGAGGATTTTCAAGACGGGACAAATGGTTAGCGGCTAGGTTTTCTGCTCCTTTCTTGTCGCGGATCTCGACATTAAATTCTTGGAGCAAAAGCACCCATCGCATTAATCTGGACTTGGCATCTTGTTTGGTCATTAGGTATTTGAGGGCTGAATGGTCCGTATACATTATGCATTTCTTTAAAAGCAGATATGATCGAAATTTTTCAAAAGCATAAATAACTGCCAACATCTCTTTTTCAGTCGTGGTGTAATGAGATTGGGCATTGTTCATTGTTTTGCTTGCATAGTGTATGGGCTGAAAATATTTGTCCTTGCGTTGCCCCAGGACTGCCCCGATTGCATAGTCACTAGCATCACACATTAACTCAAAGGGCAAATCCCAGTCGGGGGCAACTAGAATAGGAGCCTCCGTTAACTTCTTTTTAAGGGTATTAAAAGCATCAATGCATTCATTGGTAAAATTAAACGGGGCATCCTTTTCTAAAAGGTGGGTCAAAGGTCGGGCTATTTTCGAAAAGTCTTGTATAAAACGTCTGTAAAAGCCAGCATGACCGAGGAAACTTCGAATTCCCTTGACGGTCGTGGGATGAGGTAGTTTTGCGATAACATCAACTTTCGCTTTATCCACCTCAATCCCGGCTTTAGAGATTTTATGGCCGAGGACTATACCCTCTTTAACCATAAAGTGACACTTCTCCCAATTCAGAACTAGGTTAGTGTCTTCACACCTTTGGAGCATTTGTTCTAAATGGGAGAGACAAGACGAAAATGAATCACCATACACAGAAAAATCATCCATAAAAACCTCCATTGTCTTCCCGATCATGTTTTGAAAAATAGCGGTCATACACCTCTGGAACGTGCCTGGGGCATTGCATAAGCCAAAGGGCATACGTCGATAGGCAAACGTTCCGTAGGGACAAGTAAAAGTGGTTTTCTCTTGATCGGGAGGATCAATGGGAATTTGAAAATAGCCAGAAAAACCATCAAGAAAACAATAAAACTCATTTCCTGCCAGTCGTTCAATCATTTGATCCATAAAAGGAAGCGGAAAATGGTCCTTTCGAGTAGCCTCATTGAGCTTTCGATAATCGATGCAAACTCTCCAACTGGTAACGAGACGTGTAGGAATAAGCTCGTTATCATCATTCGTCACGACAGTCATACCACCCTTCTTTGGCACACAATGGACCGGGCTAACCCACGAGCTATCAGAAATGGGGTAAATCATCCCAGCGTCGAGTAGTTTTATAACTTCATTTTTGATCACATCATGGATTTTTGGGTTAACCCGTCGTTATTGTTGGATGGACGGCTTAGAATCGTTTTCGAGTAAAATCTTGTGGGTGCAAAAACGAGGGTCTATGCCTTTGATGTCGGAAATACGCCAAGCGATGGCATCTTTGTGCTTTTTAAGCATATCAACGAGATGGTTCTTCTCCTCATCTTGAAGGTGTTTAGAGATAATGACGGGAAATTTGTCGGTTCCTTCCAAGAAAGCGTATTCAAGATGAGGAGGTAAATCTTTAAGCTCCAGTTCTGGAGGCTTTTCGTTAGATGGCTCGACCTCTTTGACTTCTTCAACATAGAGATCCTTCGGAGGGAGAGGTGAAAAGGGATCCTCATTCAAAAGTTTTTCAAGCATAAGAACGTCTCCCTCTGGATCGTAGTAAGAATCTTCAATATCCGATAATGACGATGTATCGGTAGAGAGAAAATCATTGACTTCTTCCAAAAAGAAATCACCTCCTTCAAACAGAGTGAAAGAAGGGGAAGAGTCGGCAATTATAGGTTGAGGTGAAGAATTATCTTGGGGTGAAGAAAGAGAAGAAGTGGGATTGCCACTTGAAAATCCGAGTATCTCATGGGAATACTCATCAAAAACTTCATCAATGACATCGATTTTGCTGATGGTCATGGGTTCCTCGGTGGAGGAATATCTTGCTGTTTGGTCTAAGTTAAACGTGACGGCTTCATGACCATCTCGCAAGGTAATCTCTTCATCATACACATCAATCAAAGCGCGGCCCGTCTTGAGGAAACCTCTTCTGAGAATGAGAGGAACCCTTAGATCGGGATCGAAATCGACAACAACAAAATCAGCCGAAAAGTGAAATTTTTCCATATTGACGATGACATCCTCGGCTATGCCTTTAGGACGAGAGGTAGAACGGTCGGCAAGCTCGAGTGTCATTCGTGTAGGAGTCAAAGCGGGTAAAGACAACTTCTACCAGACGGATAACGGCATAAGGTTAATGCTAGCACCTAAATCAGCTAAGGCGAAGCATTGAACCATTCCGGGAAAATTACATAGAATCAAGAACTTGCCGGGGTCTTCAAGCTTTTCGGGCAGCTTTTTAAGAAGCACCGCCGAGCAATTCGCATTCAAGGGTGTAGTCGACATTTCATACAATTTATCTTTATTATTCAACAAGTTTTTAAGCATTGATGAAAACTTTGGCATTAACACGACAGCATCAGCAAGACTCAAATCAAAGCGAATGTCTTGAAACATCTTATAAAACTTTTCCTTCATTATGTCATTTTTATCTTGACGTTTTTGCTCATTTAGACGAAAAGGATAAGGAAGATTAGTTTTAACTGGTTCCTCTTGTTCAAAAACAACTTTTGCTTTTCCTTTTGACACATTTGCATTTTCATTGATCGGTTGAACCACTGGAGGTTGGATATATTCGGTCCTTCCTTTGTGAATAGGAATTCTCGTATCCGTTGTCACCTCGGTTGCACGGTCCACTACCTTTGAAGGAGGAGAATAAGAGGCAGTTGGAACCGTTGGTCCTTTGTAAGAAACGCCACTGCGTGTTGTGATCGCCTTGACATCGCCCTCGGGTTAGCGATCGTGTTGCTAGGTAGAGACGTGGTACCCGAACTCGAGGGTCGATTATTTAAAGACTTTTTCATATCAAACATTTCCTTAAGCAACAATCTTGTTGTTTCTTCTTGATTTTTAAGTTGTGTCTGCTGACTTTGCAAGATAGTTTGTTGGTTTTGATTTTGACGAAGTAATTCTGCCAACAACTCATCCGTGTTCGATTGATTTTGAACAACACCTTGGTTTTGGTTAAAAGTTTGCCCACGGGCACTGTTGTTGAAACCTTGACTTTGATTTTGAAAATTTTGATTCTCATGATTAAAGTTTCCATAATTAGCACCTTGATTTGCAAAATTTCCATGGTTACTTTGAAAATTCCGATTTTGGTTGAAACCTTGATTTTGATTCTGAAAACCTTGAGTTACTCGACTTTGATTTTGGTTAACTTGATTACCACGATTTTGCACATTTTGATTTGGAGGCGGGTTATGAAAACCAGGTGGTGGTCCAAGGTAATTGGTTGAACGGTAGCTGAGAAGATTTCGATCTCCTAGGGATTGGTAAGCGTTACCACCCATGTTAGCGGCGTACACATTTTTGTTAGCAACATTACCGGTTTTTGGACATTCGTAATATGCATGGGGACCACCACAAGTTTCGCAACTTTGGTTAATAGCATTGACTGTTTGAGAAGTTTGTTCTTTGTTTTGAACTAAAAATCCCATTTGTTTTGTAAGAGCAGCAATAGCATCAGAGTTTTGTTTATTAGACTCGATAACTTGAGACAAAACATCGTCGTTAGACTTGTTATTAGCACTTGAAACTGGTGTTTTATTTCGAGAAGTTCTAACTTTTGCTTTGTTTTCAATGATCGTGAAAGCTTCTTGAGTGTTTCGAGCTAACAAATTACCACCAGCAGCAGAATTGAGCGAATCTTGATCAGTGGGATTCAAACCATTGTAGAACGTACAATTTGATGCAATTCAGAAAACCCGTGATTAGGACACTTTTCAAGTAACTCTTTGAAACGATCCCAAGCCTCGCTGAATGATTCATCGAAAGCTTGTTGGAATCGAAAGATTTGAGTACGAAGATTTGAGGTTTTAGAAGGTGGACAGAAATGGTTGAGGAACTTGTTGGCTAAATCATTCCAAGTATGAATTGAATTAGGGGGTTCTTTTTCCAACCAAGTACGAGCGGCTCCTTTGAGAGAAAAGGGAAACAACTTCATTTTGACAACATCATAAGGAACTTGGTTGATTTTAATTGTTTCAGCAATGTCGGTTAAGTTCCAAATGTGAACATGAGGATCTTCGTGATCAAACCCGTGAAAGGATATACCCGAAATGAGATTGAGTAATCCATGATTGATTTCAAAGTGATTTGCTTGAATATCGGGAATCACGATGGCTCTCCTCACACCTTGGAAAGGTGATTGGAGTTGTTCCTCCATTGGACGTAAATCATGAAGAGGTTGGGGATCTCCTCCGTTGGGAGCCCCGTTGGCTTGTGCACCGTTGTTGTTGTTGTTATTCATTTCCTCGAGGTTTGGAGAATTAACTCGGTTTGGACGTCGTAGAAGACTCTCGGGATTAGAAAGTGGTGGAAAAAGCTCGTTATAAGAGGAACGAGTGTTCATACAAAATGAAACAAATCAAAGTGAAACAAATTGAAAAAGTAAGTTGAAATGAAAATCTTTTTGGTTTTTATAGGTTTTATAAAAGAAAAGTGAAAAATATTTTTGGCTTTTATAGGTTTTATAATTTTTAGTTGTTTTTATGTTTATAAAAAACGATAACTTCTAAAAGAAGGTTCTTCAAAACACAATACTCAATGATCTAATGACTTAATCTTATCAACCGCTCCCCGGCAGCGTCGCCATAAATTTGATCGTCTAATATTAAAGCGGTGAAGCTTAAACACGGATCGTTGTCCCAACGAGGGTTGAATTGATCTTGTCACTCGAGTCGTGAGTTATGTGAGATGAATAAGTTTGAAAGATTTGATTTGTTTTTTGTTTACACTACAAAAACTTGTTTAAAGCTTAACTGTAATAAAGTACGAGATTTAAAGAAATAAGTTGAACAAGAAAAGAAAACATAAGACAAGATTAAACAAAAGAGAAATGAGATTTAAACTACAAACTATTAAAGAAAGTAATAAGGAAAATGTTTTTGGAGTTTTGATTTTAATTAACGAAAAGAAAAATTTAACTAAAGAAAAGTTTAAAGAAATAACGTACTCAAACTTAAACTAATTAGAAAAGAGAATTAAGCTAAGTTAAATGAAACTAGAAATGTTTTTAGAAATTTTGGCAGAGTTACGTATAGAAATAAATGAAACAAACACCTCACTCGATGAAACGATGAGGTAATTGGAAGCCTAGCCCGGCTTATAAGATAAATGAAACTCGACACAAAAGAAACTAAAAGTTCACAAATTTAAAATGATACTCGCGAAAGACTGAAACTAAATAAACCATACTCGCTATCTAAGACCTCATACTCGCAAACTTTTGAAACCAAACTCGCAAAGTACTTTTGATACTCACAAAGATGAGTTGCCAAGTTGATACTCGCAACAAAAGATTGCTTACTCGCAATGAAAACTGATACTCGCTATGGAAAATAAACCATACTCGCTGAGACTTGAAAACCAACCATACTCGCAAAAGAAATGCAATCCATACTCGCAATATGATCTTGATACTCGCTATAAAACAGCTTTGATACTCGCTATAAAAACTATACTCGCTAAGTAAATAGTGATACTCGCAGAAAACTTAGACCAAACCCATACTCGCTAAATGGAAAAGACCCATACTCGCTATCCAAAAGTTCATACTCGCTAATACCTAATATTGATACTCGCTAAAACTCATGGACACACCATACTCGCTAAACCCTATATCCCAAACTCGCAAAACACAAAAATAGAAGCTGGAACCTTTTTTACTTTTAAACCAACGATTTAATCTTATAAAAAACTTATTAAAACTTATTAAGACACTAGTTTTTATCACTAAAAAGCTTATATATAAGCTAACGACTCAAAACAAGCCCTAACCCATTCTACAAACCAAACGAATACAAAGTAACATGCAAAGGTGGTAAGACTTATAAAAGCTTTTGAGAAAGATTAAGGTGACACGTAAATAAGCTCAAACAGATGTAAAGAGATTAAAGAAAAAGATTGTAAAGAAGCGTAAATAAGCTAGATGAAAGGTTTAAGACATGAAACATAAACTTGCATTAATAAAACTTACACTAATACAATAAAACTAATGACTCAATAAAAACTAACTAGGACTAGGACTCCCCACAAATGAGGCTAAGGGTGCTATTTAAAGGAGCTAAGGAAGCTTCCTTTTTTACATCGTGTACGGTTTAGCCCCTAGACTTTGATAGTTCATGAAAGTTATACGTAAACTTCTATTACAACACTACTAACGTTCTAAAAATTAAACGTAAGTCCTTGTAACTTGAGGTAGCGTGTTGACGTGCTTTCCAAAGGTCTTCGAAGACTTAAAAGTGATCACTTGCTCGAATTTGGGAAGCTTATCTTAATAATTATCTTTGAACTTCGATTAAGCGTCTCTTTCATTTTCTTGAGCCTTTAAGAAGTAAATTCGTCGTCACGGGCTTTTCTTAAGTAAATTTCATCATTGGCTTGACTTTAAGACTCTTTTCCACATCTCGTGCTCGTTTTAGGCTTTTTGGTTGATTTTGATGTCGTTTTTGCAATATCCTCTCCTGCACAGTCACAAACACAAAAACACGATATCTTTGGCGTTTAATGTTAGTTTTTGGTCTTATAGAGCCTGAAAATGGTGAATAAAAGGTATGTGAATAAGCACATACCAGTTATCTATGAAAGGTGTAAAACCTAAGGCTGAAGGTGTATCTAAACTATTCCTAGAGCCTTCTAAGGAATCGGGAAGGTATGGTTTAGAGGAATAATCTAGTACATTCGGAGAGGAAAGAACATTCTCCGGATGTAAACTAGATGAGGCGGGGGTAGAATAGCGAGGAGTAGACATAACTATATAATAATAAAAATATTGTAAATCATTTAGCAGTTAAGCAGGTATTTACGATACTAACCTTAGCACGTATGGTTACGGAGAATGGCAGGGGCACTGAGGACTTTCTCGGGTTCAGGAAAAATATTGTAGTTTAGGTTTTGACCTTGTTCTCTACAACTGACGCTCTAATACCAATCTGTAACACCCCCATTTTCAAGGTTCGCAGTGGATTTAGGGTTGGGGTATTACTTCATGGAATCACAGTTACAGTAATAGAAAACGACTAGAAAAGAGATGTTTATAGAAATTTAGTTATCATTCATTTGATTATCAGAGTTTTTATAGTAAAGATATACTTTTACTATTGATGAGGTCCCAAAGTCTAAGTGATATGTTATGTTTGAATGATAACCGGTTTGAAAATCCTCCAAGTTCAATGCCTCCTTCTGCCATAACTCCATAAAAGTGATATACCTAGGATACATGCTTAAAAGTCAACACTAGGTGTTGAGTGAGAGTCATAGGTTTAAGTGTTAGTGAATACAAGTTCCACAGGGTTCAGTTGGTACACCCTTCAAGGAAAATGTAGTGTGTGTGATAATTGTGATGCATGCACAATTATCAAGAGTGGGGTATGTTGCACTAAGCTCATGAACCACACGTTAACAGTCCGGGTCATGGGGGCTGCAGTCCCAACCATGAGGGGACGGGAAGGATAACTTTGCCAAACTTAATCCTTCAGAGGGGTTCAAATATAGTACTTATTGATACCCTCCAGTGAGAGGTAGTATCAACAGGAGTTGTCAAACTCCAATAGATCTATCAACTATATTCGCGTTCGCTTGGGTAAAATATCCCAAATGATTAGATTCATGAATTTTAGTTATGTAATGATGGCAGATAGTTTACTCGTGCAACAACCAAAGAAAAAGACTTGTATTCAGTTTAAAGTAAAGCAAGTAGCATGTATCCCCCTCAAAGGCTTTGTAAAGCATTTAGAAAGCGTTTAAAAGGTGTGATGCTATGAAAACTCACCTGGGCTTAGGGAAATCTTATTGATGCAAAAAGTGACTCGGAAACTAGACTGCCTTACTCACGTATCCTGATGGTTTTGTAGGTGTGGATGCATGTCAAGCTCTAGTTGTTTTGTTCAGGTTTCTTAAGTAATCATTCTTAGGGTTTTTAGTGTTTTTTTTAATAACCATGGTTTCCTACATTTTTGGCCGACTAATCCACGGGATTTGAAACAACCGCTACACAGACTCAAACCAGGTGAAGCCCTCCCTTTTCAGGAGGTTGACGTAGCCACTTAAGGTTGTTTGCACCTAGCAGGAATTGAACTTAAGACCTCACACATTTTAAAGTGATAGTCACAAGCTCTTTTACCTCTAGGCCACCCTTAAGTGGTTGGGTTTTATGTGTTTTGGGTATAACATAACACCGTTCAGGCCATCACAATTCAGAAGTATAAGACTCCTCACATGAAGCTCTGGTATGTGCTTAAACACATACCTTTTATTGACCAAAAACCCGACCAAAAAGACCAAAAACTAACCAATAAATGCCAAATATATGTGTTTTGTGTTTTTATGCACGCAGGTAAGAAAATATGAGAAACAGACAAAAAACGAGCCTAAAACCTCAAAAACGTGCACGGGAAATGGAAATTAGTCAAAAGCCAGAATCAGGAATGCCAAAAAAGTCAAAAGAAGCTCAAAAAGTTAACTAAGGTCCTTAAAGTTTGAAGATATGGCAATAATGGCCCCTAAAAGAAGTTTGATGAGTTTTACAAGTTTGGTCCCTGAAAAAAGAATTGTGAAGAAAATACATACCAAGCCCTCAAGGAATCATGAAATTGACAATTATGGCCCTTGGATGGATTTTAAATAAATGGCAGGAATGGTCCTAAATATTTCAGAAGTTACAATATTAGTCCTTGTCATTTAAACTTAAAAACTAAACCTTATCACTACTTACAAAACTACTACACTAACCCTTATTTATCCTAACCCATAAATAAACCTAACCCATAAACCCAATAATGCAACCCATTATCCTAATAAACCCACTAGCCTATTTCCCTTCTAAATCCACAAGCCCAATTTTTTTATAACAAAAACCCACTACCCTTTTTATATTAACCAGTAACCCAGGTCAAACCAGACCCAAACCCGGTCAACAAAACCAAAACGCGCCCTTTTTACCCCCTTTTACTGTTCATCACCTTCCCCACAGAATCACCCCTTTTCACCCCTGTAACTCTAAATTAACTCTGTCCAAATCCAATGAACTTAGTAATGGAATCCTTCTAGAGCCTGCCAGTAATAATGATGTTTATCCTCCACAAGGTCTCTCATTGGATAGAAGGGACTAGAACATGATCCAAGGTTTCTGGAATGATAGTGATCACAAAGTCGGTGGGATTGCTCCTGAAGCTTCTAGCAAGAGACCCTGGCTTCCCTCTTCTCCTATAAATAGAGGACCCTTGCTCTTGGTGGAGCCGTGTAGGTTTAGGAGTAGTCTAGGAGTAGTTTAGAGTGCAATTTAGTGTTCCAATTTATGTTTTCTATAATGCTTTAATCATTTCATAGTGTAATCAGCCTTTATAGTTAATAAAAGTTAATGTTTGTTTGATGTTTTGTTAAATCCGTTTTATGCTAAAATAATAATAAGCTCTTATTTACATCAAGTTCTTAAATTTTAAGTTGTTTCAAGTTATTTAAGTTCCTACAACCATTTTTATAAGCTGTTATTCTGCTGAAAGTTAGTTTATCATAAATTAAAAAAATAATAAAAAAAATAATAGAATTGAGAGTATATAAGCTTATATAAGCTGAAACTCCCTCTAGATAAGCTCATTAAGCTGTCTCCTAGCTTGGGTGAGTTTATCTCATTATCCAAGTAATCCAAGTCAATTTCATTGCATTTTGCCAAGTAAGTCCTCTTTTCAATTGTGAGCATTTTACTTGTTATAACTTAGTTACTGCTCCTTTTAGCTTATTTCTGTATTGTGTAGCTTATTATAGTTATTTATTTGCTTTAGATTGGTTTCTACATGCCTTGATATAGATTGCATATTCCCAGTGCCTGAATTTAACCTTTACTGCATTTTGGTGTTCTGAATGTTCTTTGGTCAATCTCACTGCTCAAATAGCTTTTAAGATAGATAGGTAATTTAGTGGGATCATTGGTTAGGTAATTCTAAGCTTAAATTTCAGATTTGTAGTGTAACTGTCACTTAAAGGGGTGTTTGGTTCAAGCTTAGATTCTGAGTTCTGGTAGTTTGTAGGTGTTCAACTTAGCTCAATTAACTTACATTAGGTGTAGTTAGAATAGTTAAGTCATAATACATATAGGTTGTTAACAAAAAGTCAAATCTTACTCTTAATCCCAAAATCAGGTGCTTGTAAGACCTCTAGTAGCTGCAATCTTAGACTTAGGCTTAAATTAGTTGCATTTAGGTTCTTAAACTCATAAAGTAGCTAAACATCACATGTAGGTTAAGATTTGATAGGTAGAATTTCATAAAAGTCAAAATCATTTGTTCACTTAATTCTACCTTGCATCAGTTAGGATATAAGTACATTATCATAAAATTAGTTACATAAGTTACTCCCTTAGCTTAGTTCACTCATATTCTAGCTTATTCTATCATTCTCAGTTAATTTAGACCAATAGAAACTCACTTTAGTCAAAGTTACTTAGCAAACAAAAAGTCAAAACTGGGTGACTTTGTGTTCTAATGCATCTAATCTAGGATCATTTTATGGCATCATATAGGTTTGAAATGGTTTGAGATTGATTTTGGGGTTAATTGATACAGCAAACTTAATCATATATCAAGATCAAACATTCCCAAACTCATTTGCTTGCTAAAAATCAATGTGCAAATTCATGGTTCACCCTGTTCTTTATACTTATACAGCTTAAATACCTGTTCTCAGGGCAATTTAAGGTAGTAATTGAGCTAGGAAATTAGGGCTTTTAGATTTTTTGAGTAGTATCCTAGGTGGTCTTCCTTTTGCCCCTTAACCTTCCCCTAATTAGCTTATTGAGTGCTTATAATTAAGCTCCAAAGTAGGGTATTTAGGCTATTTTTTCGGTCCAAAGAGTTAATTGAATTTGGCTTACGGCCTAGGCTTATTTGAGTTTTCTTAGTTGAATTGAGTTTGTCCTAGTATATTACACCTTCCCTAAGAGTTTTGTGCTTATTTGGTTAGAAGTGCTTATTAATAAGGCCTTTTTCAAACTGCTTATTAGCCCAAAATAGCTTATTAAGGTTTAAAATTTAGTAATTTTATTTTTCCTAGGTTCTTAATAATATCTTGGAATTGTCTGAAAAATTTCATAATTTTCCAAGTTCATTTAGTATTTATAATAATTAAAAAATAGTTTTTAAGTATTCTTAAATCCTTTTTAATTAATAATAATTCATAAAAAATCCAAAAAAATATTTTTCAGTTTTAAAAATATTATTAGGTTATTTTAGAATTTTAAAAATAAAATTTTCATGTTTCTAGCTTATTTCATAATAAATTGCATTTTAGTGTAATTTAAATAGTTAAAAATAGTTTTTAATTAATAATAATTAAATAAAAGTCAAAATAATATTTTTCTTTTTACTAAAATTTTCTTTTGTCTTTTAGAATGTAGAAAAATCATTTTCACACTCGTAGGAGTAGTAATGCCTTAAATTCACTTTTTATTTTGCGCGTTTACGTTTATTTTACGTGTTAGTTACGTTTTTAGGTTTTAATTACGTATTAGGCTTACGTGTTTTTTTTGTTTGTGCATTTTTATTATTCATAGTGTAATTGTAGCTTAGGGTTCCCCATAAACCCCTTTCACATTCACTTCACGACTCACGATCACGAACTCACGAACTCCATTCAGCCTTCGTTGGGGAAAACGACCCGGGGATACATATTTACCCGTGCTATCCTCGGAGATATACTACTATATATATACTATATATATTGTGTTGTGTATCAAACTTTTTGGTGCCGCTGCCGGGGAAGGCTTGAAACGAGTACGTCGATTCCGTTCGTTGTTTTTGTGATTTGAAGATCCTTCCTCCCCGGAAGTTACTTATTTTCGCTATATTATAAAAATACAAAAATAGAATAAACAAAAACACTTTTCCTAAAGTGTTTTCATAAAATCCAAAAATAAAATAAACATCCTCACTTTCTTTGAAAGTGTTGTAAACCGTGCCCAATAAACAACAAAACAAATCGTGAAATTAGTCGTTACACGGATTACTTTGAGATTACAACCGAATAAACGAGGAATACGGAAGTCTTGACATTAAATTGCAGACTGAAGAGGACGGGTTTTTAAGCATCTACGGAGCACCTTTGTCCTCCCGCCTCGCCGCGCGTAATTTCAAGGGAAACGGTTGCGGTTAACGTAACGGTTACCAAAGATAAATAAAGATTAATAACTTGTTTTTGTTTTCCTCTTAAAGAACTTAAAAAACCCAAAAATATTTTCCAACCTCTAAGTTTGTTTTTCCTTTTCATTTATATTTTTCAAAATCCAAAAAGAATCTTCGTCATCCTCTGATTTGTTTAATTCTCTTCTTCAACCCTCTGAACGTTTAATTCTTATGAATTCGAATTGTGTTAATTGTGGAGAACCCCTCTTCGGAGAACCATGTATGTATTGTACGTGCGAGCAATGTGGTAGTAATCTTCAAAACGGAGTTTGTAGGTTTTGTAATTCTTACACGTACGTTCAAAAATCATTCAACAATCCTTCAAACTTTCCCGATTACCCACCACAACCCCGCCGCCTACGTTCACTTGCTATAATTGTGGTAATCCCTCCGAAGAAGATTTACCATGTGGACGGTGTTTTTGTAACCAATGTGGATTTATTAATTGTATGTGCTACGCTCCGAGAGTTGACACTTCACTCGCTTACGATCCTAATCCGAGCTTTTTCAATGATCCTCAAAACGATTTCATCCCGTACAAGCCAAATCCGTATTATCAAAATTTAATGATGAATCGTTTCACAATGCACCGATTTCACAACCACAATATGGTTGCGAGTATTGTGGAAGCCCACACTTTAGCACAGATTGTCAAACTAGGAATCCGTTTCCTTGTGACAATAATTATAACCAACCCCCACAAAATCCTGCCAAGTTTCAAATTTCGGATGAAGTTATTGAGGAAATGAAATCCCTTAGTGAANCACAACCACAATATGGTTGCGAGTATTGTGGAAGCCCACACTTTAGCACAGATTGTCAAACTAGGAATCCGTTTCCTTGTGACAATAATTATAACCAACCCCCACAAAATCCTGCCAAGTTTCAAATTTCGGATGAAGTTATTGAGGAAATGAAATCCCTTAGTGAAATGTTACGGAAGTGGGCGGATAATCATGATACTCATACTCCCGAGCCTCGTGAGAAGTCTATTGCAGAGTTACTTGCTGAAGAGAGAGCGTCTAATCCTTAAAAATCTTTTATTTACTATGATTCCGACGACAATGATGAGAAAATTACGATCATTCTTATTCCTCACAAAGCTTCCGTTGTTTCTCCCGTAGAACCCGAGGACTCTCTAAAAATGGGGGACGAGCCTCTAAACACTATTCCGGCAACGGAATCAGACGAATTCAATAAGTCTAGTGTTGAGAACCTCGTCCCAATCCCAAGTGAGTCCGGGGAAATTTCTAACGGTGATTCTGAACTTGTTGATAAGGATCATTTTGATATATCTGAAGATATTCCTGTCTCTTCCCATCCTTCTCTCACACCGGTTGAGGGAAGTGACTCTGTTTTGGAAGAGGTCGATACTTCTCTTACTAATGATAATTCTATTTCGTCCAAGGATGATGATATCGTTAAGCCGTTAGATCCTTTAGAGCCCGAGCTCAAGGATTCTTTACCCGAATTTGAGAAATATGTTTTTGATACGGTTGAGGAGTGTGAATTGCCTCCGATTGATAATTCGACTGATTGTGTTGAGATGTTCTCCGATTCCGACAATGATGATTCTTTATCTTGTGGAGGCATCGACTATGTAGACGAATTACCTTCTGAGCTCGTCAGCTTAGAAGAAGAGAATGACGAAGATATTGATACTGAAATCCAAGATGAAGCTCTTCGTGAAAAATTATTGAACATCAATCTTCTCATTTCTAAGATCGAGGCATTGAATGATCCTCCGACTTTTATTTCCTATCCCCGTTATGGATAATGATTTCTTACCCGAGCTTGAGATTTTTCGATTTGAAGAGACGAGTAGTGGCAATCCCACTATTCATGCTGATATCTATCTTCCGGATTATGAGCATTTTGACTTTAAGATCGATTCTGAACTTATTTTGAGTGCTATTTCCGATAAGCCGTCACGTGACCCTCTTTTAGAGGATGTCGATCGATTTCTTGCTACGGTTGACTCGATACCACCAGCTATTGAGAATGACGAGGATGACCTTCAAAGAAATGTTCTTGAAAAAATACATGACGATGAATTACTTTCCGATGCTGACTCATTTCTCTTCGATTTACCATCTTCTCGTCCACCCGCGAAACCACCGGATGTAGATTTTAAATCCGATACGGATGAAGTTACTTTTGGAATGGTGGATTAGTCTCATTTTTCGATGCTTCTCATATCCTAATCGTTTCGTTTAACGTTTATCTATTTGGCATACCTAATAAACGGCCTTAGATTTACGTAGGTTACCCTTACCTTCGAAACATTGAGGACAATGTTGCACTTTAGTCTGGGGGGTGAATCTTTCGATTCGATTTATTACCTTGCACTTTGCCGAGTACTCACGCAACCCCGTTTTTCCGAAAAATTTAAAAAATTTTAATGAAAAAAGTACAAAAAAATGAGAAAATTTTGAAAAAATCATAAAAATATAATAAGTTTTGATACAATGTTGACTTTTCCGCTGGTGAGAGTAGGAATAAAATTTTGACTTGATCGGGCGTGTTGAGCCCTAGCTTGTTCCCCTTAACCATTCATGTTAGCATTGTATTTTTATATTATGAAGTGTCGGTCATTATATTCTTGAATCATGTAATAGGTTGCGTTAGAAAGTATTTTAAGAAGTTATATGTTCAATATTCAATAACTAGAAAGTCGAAGGGCCAAATATGTATAAGATAGAAAGCCCTAGACTTCACACCTATATATACTATTGTATAACCTCACTTTGAGGTTTGGTTGATCATTGTGGAATAAACATAGTTCTTCATCTTAAAAAAATAAAAATAAAAAAAAATGTACTGTGTTGGCCATTGTTAATCCTTAATTAGATTCGCTCACATTGTTCCTCTACAAGCAAAGTGATGGCAGCCGAGAAGACTCGGATGTTAACTTGTAATAATAAGGTGTGTGTGGTTTCTCCTCTTTCTCTCTCTAGAAAACACACACACCTTCCCCAATTCTTTAATCTAATATACCATGTTTAACCTTTATTTCGAGCATCCCCGACCTCCTGAATTGTGTTTTTTGGTCACAACAAGTGGTATCAGAGCTAACCAGGGGCGATTCGTGGTGTTTTTGGTGTTTTAGAGTCTATTCGATTGGTTTGGGTGGGATTCGTGGTGTTTACACTTTGGGTCTCATCTAGATCGTTCATATAGGCTACTAGGAGTTTGTGTGATTGGGTTTTTGGGTTTCTTTGGTGATTTTCATGGCTATTCGTGGCTTTTGGGATTCATACGAACTAAACCCTAGTTTTGCGAGTAAGGAAAAGGGGTTTAGCGAGTATGAGTGTTCTTCTGCGAGTATGAGAATATCTTTGCGAGTATGAAGATTTTCTTGCGAGTATGAAGAAGATATTTTGCGAGTATGCATGTTCCCTAGCGAGTATGGCGTAGGGTTTTGCGAGTATGGCAGGTTTAGCTTGGTTTCTTGCGAGTATCATAAGTTTAGCGAGTATGATGAACCTTGCGAGTAAGCCAAGTTTAGCGAGTAAGGAATAGGTTTTAGCGAGTATGGTTGGTTGCGAGTATGAAGACTTTTGCGAGTAAGCCAAGATTGCGAGTATGGAGACTCTTGCGAGTATGAAGACTTCTGCGAGTATGGGAACTTCTGCGAGTATGGGAACTTCTGCGAGTATGGATTTCTTGCGAGTATGACATATTGCGAGTATGAAACTTCAGTTTCTGCGAGTATGAAACTCTAGTTTCTCGAGTATGACTTGCAACTATGATATTTCGAGTACGAGTTTCATGTTTTGTATTGTGTTTGTTTTGCCGAGTTAGGCTGGTTCATCCTTATCGTTCATCGAGTAAGGTTTTCACTTGAACTTACCTAACCGAAACTCTGCCGAAATTTTATCACAACCTTACTACCTAAACCTAAACCCTAATATCACCACACCCAAAACATTGATATTATTGGTACACCATATATAAGAACATGATTCATTAACTTGTTTCATTACATGAATACCAATATATCACCTCACCACTCCATGATATCATTGGTACACCTTATACTAGAACATGATTCATTAACTTGTTTCATTACATAAATACCAATATATCACACCTCAAAACACACCACGTTTTGCTTAAAACGATCCTGATCAAGAATCATAATACAATGACGATGGCTAATATCAGAAGTTTGTGACTACAAGGAGAATTCTTTATTATCTATTTGGGTTTGAAGTGAAGTTTTACGGATGCGTACTTATTTATCTCAAAGTCTAGGGGTTGGTTGGATGCATGACTTTCGAAGATACTTGTTGGGCACATACATATATGTTAACCAAGGGTTACATACATGGTGACGAAGACTTGGTTTATCTAGTTTTCATAGGTCAAGGGGTGGACGGACGAAGACCTAGTTAACTATCACTTAAAGGAGTTACGTTGTAGTGCTCAGTGTCACACTTAGATGTGGATAATCAAGAGGTGTTACGTCTCATACTTGTTGGTTGGTTGGATGAAGAGTATTGAGTACTTAGGGATTCGATGCTTCACGAACTCTCTACACCGTTCTTAGTTACTACAGGAACCACAAGCTTAAGTCACAAGTCTGGGGAATCTTACTTCATTCTCAAGTTCGTCATATTGAGTTCTTCCTTATGGGGTTAATGGAAATAGCCGTCGTTGTTCATTCAGAGGTTGATAAAGAGTTAGACAATTTCATATGGTATCGTTAGTAGATTGGGATTATCGACATCTTCACACGTGCAGATTATAGTCTATTCTAAAGGTGCTTCCGGTTACAACTACATATACACATTGGTATGCTGATTTCGATGAGATCGCAATCATCAGGGGAGAGAAATGTGTACTAAATATGTACTTTATGAAGTACTAAAGGTTCACGTGACCAGGCTTAACCGTTTCTACCTTTGTTGATTACATGTGTACGTTATGGGCTGATTATAAGATAGCTGGAATGCATTTGGTGAAGATGAAGATGTTGATACGTTGTACCCCCGAACAGAAAATCTTGAAGAAGGTCGAGTCTACAGTCGTTTTACATATTCCGCTGCATGTTTGAAGACTAAAGACGGTTCGCATGTGTTTATCATAAAAGACTTCTTCAGATTTAGGGCATTCATCTAAGATGTTGTCAGTTTGGGGGAGAGCACTAATTAGGGGAGAGTGTACTGTGTTGGCCATTGTTAATCCCTAATTAGATTCGCTCACATTGTTCCTCTACAAGCAAAGTGATGGCAGCCGAGAAGACTCGGATGTTAACTTGTAATAATAAGGTGTGTGTGGTTTCTCCTCTTTCTCTCTCTAGAAAACACACAAACCTTCCCCAATTCTTTAATCTAATATACCATGTTTAACCTTTATTTCGAGCATCCCCGACCTCCTGAATAATGATTCTTGGTTATTACAAGTGGTATCAGAGCCAGGTTGTTATTTCAATGATTTTATTGTGGTTCGTATCATTGTTTAAGCTGTTTTTTTTACCAATATTATTGCACACGGAAAAATTTTTTTTCCAACTTTTGTTGTAAACAGTTTTAAACAATATTATTTTGTATCCAAATGGTCAAAAATAACCAAACCGTGAATTTTCTATGGTCAAAGTTATCAGATCTGGTCCTGGTCTCGTTTTTTGGGTTTTTTGAGAGTTGGAAAATTAGGGTTTTGCGAGTATGAACATTGGGTAGCGAGTAAGAAAAGTTTTTTGCGAGTATCAGGTCTGCTTTGCGAGTATTGTCTTGTATTTGCGAGTATCAAACTGGTTGCGAGTATAGATTGCGAGTAAGCAAGTTTGGCGAGTATGCCTTTTATAACCTTATCGTTTTGCGAGTAAGGTTTCTTTAGCGAGTTTCATTAGGCCAAACTATACTCGCTTAAACTCAGCTTAGCGAGTAAGGAAAGTAGACCTCAGATCTGTCACAATCTACATTGGTCCATAAAATGAAAAAGAAGTAAGATGAAGCAGAAGACCAAGACCATAAACCAAATACCAAAAGACTCAAGTGACCTCAGTTTATCATTCCATCATCAGTCCACAAGTTAAAAGTTCAAAACAAAAAAGAAAATAACTCAAAGAAGACCACAGCCGATCTATAATCCGATTCCAACAACAACAACATCCAAAAAATCCATTAACTATCCTAAATCCCATATATCAACATCTACCTCAGTCACATATCCATCACAGGTACACAACATAAATCGTTCTCACTCACTTCAAGATTCGAACTCATTAAAATACAAGATCTCAGTCTATTCACACTTTGTACCAATCTTTAAGATTTCAAGTGTGTGAACTAATAACATCATAGATCTTTGTGAAGTTTGTCACTTCTTCAATGTCCGAATAGCAAAGAACGATTTATACCAAGTATGTTATAATCGTTCCTTTTGGTCGGTTTAAACATTAAACGAAAAACATAACAACATAATCAAAACCTACCGTAGACCCATCCTAGGATCTTGAAGTCGTCTTGAAAATGAAAACGCCCAGCATACTTGTGTTGGTGTTCGGATTGGAGAAGAGTGAAAACAAAAGGGTTTCTTGTTTGATTATAATGATAATGGAGATGTGATGAGATGCAAAGAGTTATCGATTAGATGTACTTGAGATGTGATTGACTGCTTGTGTGAACTTGTTATCAAAATATAATGAGAAGGAGAGATAAGGCAGTTAGAATGGGGGCGGATTGTATGATGTATGTGGGATTAGGGTAAAGTGATGTGGTTAGTTATCTTATATATCCCAAATATTAGGGTTATATCAGACCTTGGTATAATCTTTGATTGGATCGGGCCTTGATTTCTTTTGGTGCATGTCCGATTTGGGCTTATGGCTGTCTAGTTGGACTAGACTATGAGTTGGGCTGACATAACTGGAAATATCAATATGTCATATGAATTCATTTTTAGATTCAACATCTTTGATAATATTCGGTAAATGAGTGGTATTTTGGTTACATCACAAATTTTCATGGGGATACATATTTCACGGCTAAATTCAAACGTTATCGAAATGTGACTACGGGGATTATTTGTTTATTAATTATTTGAGCTTGAAGTGACGCATTACGGGTGCGTATACTTAGTATCTCAAGGTCTAGGGGTTGGTTGGATGAAAGACTTTTGGAGATCCTTGTTTGAGCATTCATGGTATAGCGATTAAGACTTGGACATCTAGTTATGTGTGAGATCTATAAACGCATAAGTTGGTTCTTAATGCTCACAATAGCTATCACTTTAAGGAGTTACGTTGTAGTGCTCAATGTCACATAAAATTGTGGATTGTTCAAGAGGAGGATATATACAAGAAAGGATGGAAGGATGGGTATATGCCACTACCTATTTAGTAAGGAGAGATGTGCTCAGTATAGGTTCTTAATCCAGGATAGTACAAGCATAAGTCACAAGTCTGGGAATTTTACTTCGATCTCAAGTTTGTCATATCGGGTTGTCTCCATACGTGGTCACTTACTATTAGCCAGAGGAAGTGAAAAGAGGTTTGATAAGAGGTTGATCTGAGAAGAATTGTAGANGAGATGTGCTCAGTATAGGTTCTTAATCCAGGATAGTACAAGCATAAGTCACAAGTCTGGGAATTTTACTTCGATCTCAAGTTTGTCATATCGGGTTGTCTCCATACGTGGTCACTTACTATTAGCCAGAGGAAGTGAAAAGAGGTTTGATAAGAGGTTGATCTGAGAAGAATTGTAGAGAGAATAGTTATCGACATCAACTCATGGGGTGTTGATTTGTATGTTGCTTTCAGTTGATATGTTTATGTACACATATTTATGATGATTCCGAAAGATCGTCATCATCTTGGAGGGAGAAATGTGTACATCGGCGCTTTTATTGAAGAACTGAAAGCATTCTAAGTGAGTTGAAGATGTCGATATGATGCTCCCCAAACAAACCCGCGAAGAAGTTACAGATTATCAGTCTATGATCCATTTTCCGCTGTGCAAGAGACTGAACACAATTTGAACAGAATTCAGAGACACTTCTTCTTTCAAGCATCAAGGTTATATCAAACGGGTTGTCAATTTGGGAGGGATCGTGTAAAAGAAAATGGCTTACTAATTGGGAGGGAGTAATAACCCAATTAGATTAGTACATGATTCATCTGCAAGTAAAGAAAGATTGCTGAGGATATTTATGAAGAAAAAAGAGCTATGAAGTCTTCCTCAGCATTGTTGCGCTTACTTTGATTGTTTTGTTTTACTTGTAGGGATCATTGTAACCAATTCACGTATATCTCCAGCTGGAGGGATATTGTTAGAAATGAAGCTGAGCGATATTTACGTGAATTGGAGTAGACAACTAGAATG
>LBNU01015055.1:11377-36543 GCA_014162995.1 Artemisia annua | reverse complement strand
AATTGGGTACACATCAAGGTACTGCCAGCGTTACGGTGTAATAGACTATCACATCTTGCCGGCTCGCAACCGATGTTGGGATTGTTATAAAAGCCGTAGGACTTGGGGTTTGGCATAATAAAAAAAATGAATGAATGTATAATGTATAATAATAATAATCCAAAGCCAAAATTTTTCTACATCTTGTCGGTTCGCAGCCGATGTTGTAGACTTCTAAAAAGGCGGAGGAAAATAACCAAGGTCATAATAAGACTATTACATCTTGCCGGTTCGCAGCCGATGTTGTGATTGTTGTAAAAGACCAAGGGCTAAATACGTTAATGTGCTTAATAATAAATAATAATGCCAAATCTTGACTCCGGGGGGTCCTAATAAAAGCTTCTGTCTCTGGACTCGTAGATGAGTTATTTCGGTCGCCAATAAAAGGGACACTCCCCAAAATCCTGTTAAATCAACGACCTTGATATGGACCTAATTTTTATGGGCGGGGTTCCCGAGGGAAGAATTAGAAACTACTTGGCGTCTAAATCTTAAGTCTTTATCGGACTAATAATTATAAAAACGAGCAAATGAAGAAATTCATTATCCCACCAAAAATAAAATAATTAGAGGAAAATAGGAATATGGGAGTAAAAGGTAAATATGATCACAAGTAACTTCCATGGGTAGTGTTAGCATCTAACTTGTAAATAAACAATGATTTCGTTTTTACGCTTGGCTTGGGAACTTGCGAAAAGTCAGGGACGATGAATTTTATCCGTACGGTCACTTCTCTCTGAGTCGTGTTTCTACTCCGTGATCCTAGAAGTTATCCTTAGGATAATGAAAGTCAACATTCCGTCACCCGACTAAAGTTAGGTTGTAAATATATAGATAATAAATAAAAATAAGTAGGATAATCGGGGCATTTTTGGAGTTTAAAATTTAGTAGTCTCTTTTGAACGTTTTGCTACTTTTCAAAGTAAGTAAAAAGAGATGAGCAATTTTAGATTTAAAAAATGTGAGCTCATAACATTGCGTGAGGACACGGCAATATCTTAGTCTGGGGGATTTTAAAAAGTTTGATACACAACACAATATATATATTATAGATATAGTAGTATATCTCCGAGGATAGCACGGGTAAATATGTATCGCCGGGTCATTTTCCCCAACGAAGGCTGAATGGAGTTCGTGAGTTCGTGATCGTGAGTCATGAAGTGAATGTGAAGGGGGTTTATGGGGAACCCTAAGCTACAATTACACTATGAATAATAAAAATGCACAAACAAAAAAACACGTAAGCCTAATACGTAATTAAAACCTAAAAACGTAACTAACATGTAAAATAAACGTAAACGAGCAAAATAAAAAGTGAATTTAAGGCATTACTACTCCTACGAGTGTGAAAATGATTTTTCTACATTCTAAAAGACAAAAGAAAATTTTAGTAAAAAGAAAAATATTATTTTGACTTTTTATATAATTATTATTAATTAAAAACTATTTTTAACTATTTAAATTATACTAAAATGCAATTTATTATGAAATAAGCTAGAAAAATAAAAATTTTATTTTTAAAATTCTAAAATAACCTAATAATTATTTTTAAACTGAAAAATATTTTTTGGATTTTTTATGAATTATTATTAATTAAAAAGGATTTAAAAATACTTAAAACTATTTTTTAATTATTATAAATATTAAATGAACTTGGAAAATTATGAAATTTTTCAGAGAATTCCAAAATATTATTAAGAACCTAGGAAAAATAAAATTACTAAATTTTAAACCTTAATAAGCTATTTTGGGCTAATAAGCAGTTTGAAAAAGGCCTTATTAATAAGCACTTCTAACCAAATAAGCACAAAACTCTTAGGGAAGGTGTAATATACTAGAACAAACTCAATTCAACTAAGAAAACTCAAATAAGCCTAGGCCGTAAGCCAAATTCAATTCACTCTTTGGACCGAAAAAATAGCCTAAATACCCTACTTTGGAGCTTAATTATAAGCACTTAATAAGCTAATTAGGGGAAGTTTAAGGGGGCAAAAGGAAGACCATCTAGGATACTACTCAAAAAATCTAAAAGCCCTAATTTCCTAGCTCAATTACTACCTTAAATTGCCCTGAGAACAGGTATTTAAGCTGTATAAGTATAAAGAACAGGGTAAACCATGAATTTGCACATTGATTTTTAGCAAGCAAATGAGTTTGGGAATGTTTGATCCTGATATATGATTAAGTTTGCTGTATCAACTGACCCCAGAATCAATATCAAACCATTTCAAACCTATATGATGCCATAAAATGATCCTAGATCAGATGCATTAGAACACAAACTCACCCAGTTTTGACTTTTTGTTTGCTAAGTAACTTTGACTAAAGTGAGTTTCTATTGGTCTAAATTAACTGAGAATGATAGAATAAGCTATAATATGAGTGAACTAAGCTAAGGGAGTAACTTATGTAACTAATTTTATGATAATGTACTTATATCCTAACTAATGCAAGGTAAAATTAAGTGAACAAATGATTTTGACTTTTATGAAATTCTACCTATCAAATCTTAACCTACATGTGATGTTTAGCTACTTTATGAGTTTAAGAACCTAAATGCAACTAATTTAAGCCTAAGTCTAAGATTGCAGCTACTAAAGGTCTTACAAGCACCTGATTTTGGGATTAAGAGCAAGATTTGACTTTTTGTTAACAACCTATATGTTTTATGACTTAACTATTCTAACTACACCTAATGTAAGTTAATTGAGCTAAGTTTAACACTTACAAACTACCAGAACTCAGAATCTAAGCTTGAACCAAACACCCCTTTAAGTGACAGTTACACTACAAATCTGAAATTTAAGCTTAGAATTACCTAACCAATGATCCCACTAAATTACCTATCTATCTTAAAAGCTATTTGAGCAGTGAGATTGACCAAAAAACATTCAGAACACCAAAATGCAGTAAAGGTTAAATTCAGACAGTGGGAATATGCAATCTATATCAAGGCATGCAGAAACCCATCTAAAGCATATAAATAACTATAATAAGCTACACAATACAGAAATAAGCTAAAAGGAGCAGTAACTAAGTTATAACAAGTAAAATGCTCAAAATTGAAAAGAGGACTTACTTGGCAAAATGCAATGAAATTGACTAGGATTACTTGGATAATGAGATAAACTCACCCAAGCTAGGAGACAGCTTAATGAGCTTATCTAGAGGGAGTTTCAGCTTATATAAGCTTATATACCCTCAATTCTATTATTATTATTATTATTATTATTATTATTATTATTATTATTATTATTATTATTATTATTATTATTATTATTATTATTATTATTATTATTATTATTATTATTATTATTATTATTATTATTTTAATTTATGATAAACTAACTTTCAGCAGAATAACAGCTTATAAAAATAGTTGTAGGAACTTAAATAACTTGAAACAACTTAAAATTTAAGAACTTGATGTAAATAAGAGCTTATTATTATTTTAGCACAAAACGGATTTAACAAAACATCAAACAAACATTAACTTTTATTAACTTTAAAGGCTGATTACACCATGAAATGATTAAAGCATTATAGAAAACATAAATTGGAACACTAAATTGCACTCTAAACTACTCCTAGACTACTCCTAAACCTACCAACTCCACCAAGAGCAAGGGTCCTCTATTTATAGGAGAAGAGGGAAGCCAGGGTCTCTTGCTAGAAGCTTCAGGAGCAATCCCACCGACTTTGTGATCACTATCATTCCAGAAACCTTGGATCATGTTCTAGTCCCTTCTATCCAATGAGAGAGCTTGTGGAGGGTAAACATCATTATTACTGGCAGTCTCTAGAAGGATTCCATTACTAAGTTCATTGGATTTGGACAGGGTTAATTTAGAGTTACAGGGGTGAAAAGGTGAGATTCTGTGGGGAAGGTGATGAACAGTAAAAGGGGGTAATATAAAAAGGGTAGTGGGTTTTTGTTGACCGGGTTTGGGTCTGGTTTGACCTGGGTTACGGGTTAATATAAAAAGGGTAGTGGGTTTCTGTTATAAAAAAATTGGGCTTGTGGATTTAGAAGGGAAATGGGCTAGTGAGTTTATTAGGATAATGGGTTGGATTATTGGGTTTATGGGTAAGGTTTATTTATGGGTTAGGATAAATAAGGGTTAGTGTAGTAGTTTTGTAAGTAGTGATAAGGTTTAGTTTTTAAGTTTAAATGACATGGACTAATATTGTAACTTCTGAAATTTTTAGGACCAATCCTGCCATTTATTTAAAATCCATCCAAGGGCCTTAATTGTCAATTTCATGATTCCTTGAGGGCTTGGTATGTATTTTCTTCACAATTCTTTTTCCAGTGACCAAACTTGTAAAATTCATCAAACTTCTTTTAGGGGCCATTATTGCCATATCTTCAAACTTCAAGGACCTTAGTTGACTTTTTGAGCTTCTTTTGACTTTTTTGGCATTCCTGATTCAGGCTTTTGACTAATTTCCATTTCCCGTTCTCGTTTTTGAGGTTTTAGGCTCGTTTTTTGTCCGTTTCTCATATTTTCTTACCTGCGTGCATAAAAACACAAAAACACATATATTTGGCATTTATTGGTTAGTTTTTGGTCTTTTAGGTCGGGTTTTTGGTCAATAAAAGGTATGTGTTTAAGCACATACCAAGCTCCCTACTATTGTATTATGTTATCAACATAATACCGTTCGGGTCATCATAATTCAGAAGTTAATACTCCTCACATGAAGCTCCTTACTATGAGTTATGTATTTATTAGAGTTTAGTAATAACATAACACCGTTCGGGCCATTATAATTCAGAAGTACATGCAATAATCGTTTGAGGAGCCAGGGCACTTTAAATCGTAAACCTAGCAAACTCGTCAAAACGAAATATCCAAAAAATACTCCTCACATGAAGCTCCCTAGTATTGTGTTATGCTTCTAACTTTAATATTTTTACTTTATATCCTTATAGTTTAATATATTTACAAAATCTACCCTAAACTTATAATACTTATATTATTTATACTTATAACTATCTATACTTGACATAATTAGTCCTGATACTTCTATATTTTGAGAAAATGGCAGAAATGACCCTTGAACTTATAAGTTTTCAAAATGTACCATTTATACCCTTAACGTTAAAACTTTTGTAAACCTAGTCCTTCTTAGTTTATAACTATTTAACTTTCTATCCTAAGGTTTTATAACATTGCAAAGAGGGTCCTTATACTTAAAACTTCTAAGAAATGTCAAAAATAGTCCATATATACCCCTTTGCATGGAAAACTTCGCAAAACTAGTCCTAATTCTATGCAATTCATATTTTTATGAAACAAAAATGTTTCCTAGCTTATGGTTAACTAATATTAGCTTATCTAAGTTATCTAAACTAGCTTATAGCTTATGGAAAGGACTTATAGCATATAAAAGGCAATTCGACTCTAATTAGGGTTTTAAAAAAGAAAAGTTCTAGTTTTTAGTAATCAAGGCTTAGGCAAGGGTCCTAATGGGATCTAAGGTAACCTAATACTATCCTAGAACTGAAATAAAGCTATTAGAATCAAAGTGAAACCTTACCTAGGTCGTAAGGGGTGTAACATGGGTTTTAGGGTTTTCTAGGGCAAAATGGGACTCGATAGGGCTTCTAGGCTCACACTACTCGATTCCTAAGGTTTATAAGGATCCTAAACTACTGAATGCTTGAGGTGAAGAGAGGAAATGGGATGGTTTGAAATGGTTTGGGGTCGAGGGTATTCATAGGGCTTGTAAGCCTTGGAGACCAAGAAAACAGGAGTATGAGGTGTCGAGGGGGGAGGGTGACTAGGAAAAGCTATCTATGATTCTCCTAAGCTATATGATGACTAAGGTGGGCTATGAGGCGGTTTTAGGGTATGTGTGGTGGTAATGGAACCGCGGGGAGAAGAAGGTGACAAGGAGGTGATGCACCTCTTTGCTAGGGTGCTTGTAAGGTGCTAGGGTGCTAGGTAAGTTAGGGGAAGGTGCTAGGGCGCTTGGTTGCTAGTTTAGAGGTGCTATGGTAGCTTACTTCTAAGGTTTAGGTTTAGTTTTGACCTAGTTTTTCCTAGAGTGAGTTTAGGGTCTAGCTTAGGGTTTAGGGTCTAGCTTAGGGTTTAGTGCCTAGGTTAGAGTCCTATGAGTGTTTAGTGACTAATCCTAAGTCCTAAGAGGCTTATACTAAGTGGTGGCAGCTTATGGGAAAGATTTGGGAAGGTTTGACCTAGTTTCCTAGAAGTTATAACCTAGTTATGGTTTTGTGCCTAAGGGACTTGTACCTAAGCTCTAAAGGGTTGTACTAGAGTCTAAAGGTGCTAAGGTATCCTAATGTTCCTAAGGTAACTCATACTTAAGCCTTGGACACTTTCAAACTAGTTTAGATAAGCATTTAGGGTTTTGTAAGCACATAGGTCTAATTAGGGTTTAGTTAGGGTTTATTATAGTTTTGTGATAAGTTTAGTGTGTTAGATTGATAGATTACTTATTGTGATGTTATTGTGATCTTATGCTTGACATACCAAGGGTTTATAAGATGTGTGTGTAGGGTTATTTGGCTTGTGTGGATACGTGAGCAGGTCTAGAGAGTCATGCAAGTAATGAATGCACATAAAAAGCAAAAATTTACCTGTGAATTACCTACTATAGGTATTTGTAATGGGAATGATAGTGATGAGATTTTGTAGGTTGCTACAGTCACAAACAGAGATTTATTTCTACCTTACAATATCTTTTTGGTTGATTGAAAATTGAAATGTTCTGTTACTATGGGATATACAAGAATAGAAAGACGGAGAACAACTTTGGGATGGGTGGAGTAGAAGATAAATCACTTGTGGTTTTGGTTCATGCTTTTACGCGTGCGCGCGGGGGAGGTGGGGGGGGAGACGAGACCATACTTCTAATACAAGTTTGCCGATGTATATGGAATTGCGTACATTACTCATGATCACTACAACATAGCTGCATCCCGAGATGACTTTTTGAGCCTTTCGGCGGGGACATGACTTTCAGCGGGGACATCTCCCCGCCAAAACGTCCCCTCCAACACCACATCGCTGATACTTTTCGTGAGGACGAATTTAGACTTTTGGCGGGGACAGGTAGGACCCACAACCTTTTCTTGGTCAAACGTTGTCCAGCGTGGCATCTAACGTTTGGCGGGAACATGTCCCCGCCAAAGGGTTACGTAATTATCCAAAAAGGTTACTTAATTAAGTGATTAATTTAATTAAGTAACCTTTTTGGATGGGACTTGTCCCCTCTAAAAGTCGAAACCCAAATTTTGGTTTATGCTTTTGGCAGGGACATGTCCCCGCCAAAAGGCTGAACCATTTAAAACTGGTTTGCCTTTCGGTGGGGACATGTCTCCGCCAAAAGCTTCTAACCCATTCGCAACATATTCCTGCAAAATGGGTAATTTCCAGACTTTTTTCTGGAAAAAATCTAATTGTTCTCGCCCAACACAAACATGCCAAATTTGCAAAAATACCACTAATTAACTCGCTAAAACTTTAAAATCACAAATAACATAACGGAAATACAATATATCAATCTAGGTATATCCTTTATGAAAATTCAATAGTGATGTTAAATCGAATACAAAACAAAAACTGCGGTAAAGGTAATGTTACAAGTGTATGTTCTACTGTAATGACTAATAAAACAAGGCTCATGAGATGAAAAACCAAAAAGGACCGTATGTGGCTACAAGATTCCGGCGGGGATGGTGACATATACCAATCGCGTCCTTCTCATGCACCTGCAAATTTGTACAAGAATTCATATGTGTGGTCATGGATAAAACCCAATTGACCTATTTTCATATTCATATGGCTGTATTTAATTGATAACGGATCAAAGGGTAAAATGATAACCAAATGAAAACTAAATTATGTACCTTCATCAAGTGGTCTAGTTTTCCAGATCGATGGTTGAAGCAGTACAGGTTTCTGCACAAAAAAATAAAAATAAAAATGTAATTACTAGTTGCAGGCCAAATCAATCGTTTGTTTTTAAGCACATACGACACATGAAAAGGCTTTATCTTATCTACTTGCTGGCCAAATCAATCGTTTGCTAACCACAGTACATATGCATATGCATATGCATATGCAGAAACATTTAACAAACGGTATAAAAAGCACTTGTTTTATACACATTAGCTCATCGACATATAAAATGAAAGCCTTCAACCCAATAACCTTACACTACTCTACTTTGATCACTTTAAACGCTAACTAATCAAACGCAAACTAGTTAATTTATCAACAACTCAATGCGCACTCTTAAATAGACAAGCAAACAATAATAACTCAATAATCACACATTTATAATTAACTACACATATATTATACAAAATTATAAATACTAAATGAATTAACAAAAAAATAAATTACTTATAGCAGCAATAAAGGCGGCAGTGTGGTGGTGTCCAATAGCAGTGACGACGGCGGCGGTGTGTTGTGGTGGTGAACAGCTGCAGCGGCGACAACGGCTGTCGTGGTGGTGCTAACAAACCAAAACCATAAACATTTTACAAAAAAAAAAAAAAAAAAAAAAAAAAAAAAAAAAAAAAAAAAAAAAACCGAACACAAGCACAAACCAAACTATAAAAAAACTTTACCTATTGCAATATATCAGAAATTAATCATAAATTTTAGCAGAAGTTAACTTGATCAAGCATTTACACACCAAACTTTGCATACATCGTTCGTGTTCTTTTTCCAGTTTCAAATAATGAGAGAAGGTAAAACGAAGCAACTATTTATAATACTTACCCCTTGGAGTCAAAATCAATGTTCATACTCTGCAACTGTTATAAAATGTGGTGAGCAATACAACCACTAGCCTTTCAGAAGTGAGGTGGGGCACTACCATTCCTCTTGCTTCCACCATGGATTCTCTAGAAAGCACCAACACCAAGTCCTCCCCTCAAGCTACACTTGATAACCTCATAAGCCCTACAAAACGGGCTTAATGGCTTCTCCAAGTTCAAATAAGCATAAAAAACAAACTAATCCAAACATCCCCTTATTCACATATACAACACTTGAGAAATAAAACTATTTAAGTATATTAATGATCAAAACACGAAACAACAGCCGATGATTTGGTATAACGCATTTCTACAAAATAAAATACCTACACCATAGCTAGAACTGTCCAGGTTTACCTATTTATTATACGATAATAAGCTTATAAAAGTCTACCAGAAATGTTGATGTATAAGCCGATATCAAGTAAGCTCATAAGGCCACAAATAAGCTAAAACAAACACCCCATATGACAGTACTACCTAAGTTTTTACCTAATCACACAAACAGCTCAAAACATAAAACATTTAACTTTTATTCACATTTCAATAACTACGCAAACAAACAATACATCAAATGTATACGAATTCTAATAAATAAAACATCACACACAAACAATACATTTATATATTATAATATAGGATGCATTAAAAGATCTATATATGAAAAATAGTTTTGGAAATAAACCTTGCTGGAGCGCTTGAGATGAGCGGCATAAGCTTGACGAACTCATGAGGTGACACGTCTTTCACTGTTCGAGCGGTCTTCATTTCGACAGCAATAGCATAAGTTATAGACCAATGGGCCTCTGGTCTAGCGGTATGGAGGTTTTACCCTCCTAGGCAAAGTCTTAAGTTTGAGTCTTGTCTAGGGCGATAGGGGTTTCCTCCCGCGTGCGTAAAGGGAAGAGTGCCATTGCCTTCTGGGCTGGAGCCAACCTGGTTGTGTGAGCTCGCTACGCCTTCTAGGCTAGGGGCCATGTAGCCACAATTGCCGTAAAAAAAATAGCATAAGTTATAGGCCATCTCGACAGCAACTATACCAAAAAAAAAATAAAAAAAAAATCAGAAAACACATCTATCAAATAACAAAAAATTAACAAATAACAAAAATCAAAAAGTTAACAAAAACTAACAAATTACTCACCTGGGTTTGTAAACGAGTGAGAGAAAGGAAGAAATGAGATGAGAAAAAGAAAGAATTAAATGAGGAGAGGGGTTGAAGAAAGATCGAATTAAATGAGGACAGTGGTGCGAGTGTGGGTGTGTTGTGGTGGAGATGATGGTGCGGTGAAGTAGTGGTGGTGTAGTGGTGGTGCTGTGGTGGTGAAGTAGTTGTGGTGTTGGATCTGTCAAGAGGAAGAAGAAAGAGTTGAGTTTATTTTATTTTTTTTCTAAGTGTTAAAGATCTAATAAGTATACGTATTTTTTTTAGCTTTTGACGGGGACATGTCCCCGCTAAAAGTTTTTATTTTTAGCCAAAAACTTTGGCGGGATAAAGTAAATGTGAGGAGGGAAATATAAAAATTTTGTGAAATCTTTTAGCGGGGACATGTCTTCGCCAAAAGGTACTTTATTAAAAAAAATCTTTTATATCATTTTAATTAACTTAAATCACTATTAAATAATTTAAATTTAATTTAAATATTTTCTAAATTATCTTTAAGTAATTTAAGAGTTTTTAAAATTATTTACATCATTTTTAACTAAGGGTAGAAATGAGCTGAGCCACTCGTGAAAAGCTCAGGATTTGATCGGTAAAAAGCTCGAACGAGCCGAGCCTAAACGAGCCCGAGCTCAAGCCTAAGTTGCAGCTCGTTTATTAATCGAGCTCGAGCCCGAGCTTTACATACAAAGCTCGTTTGGCTCGCGAGCCTAAACGAGCGTAAACAACATTATGATATTTTAATTAATAAATATATATACGAGCCGAGCTCGAGCTTATTAACGAGTTCAATAAAGATATATTACGAACCAAGCTCGAGCCAAGCTTTAACTTTTCATGGCCAAATCGTGTAAACGACCGAGCTCGAGCTGAGCCCGAGCATATATAACATACCACGAGTATGATATCGTTATACATGAGATGTTAAACGAATGAGTCGAGATGATATTGTTATACATAACAGGTTAAACGAATGAGTCGGGATGATATGGTTATACATGAGATGTTAAATGAATGAGTCGAGATGATATCGTTATACATAAATTGTTAAACGAATGAGTCGAGATGATATGGTTATACATGAGATATTAAATGAATGAATCGAGATGATATCATTATACATGAGATGTTAAACGAATGATTCGAGATGATATGGTTATACATGAGATGTTAAACGAATGATTTGAGATGATATGGTTATACATAAGATGTTAAACGAATGATTCGAGATGATATGGTTATACATGAGATGTTAAACGAATGAGTCGAGATGATATGGTTATACATGAGATGTTAAACGAATGAGTCGAGATGATATGGTTATACATGAGATGTTAAACGAANCTAATGCTCGGAATTAAATGCAGAAAATAGAGTTTCATGTGTAATTGGAGCCTTAATTGTTCGACTTGAGTAATTGCGAGCATGCAAAGAGTCATGTCGTTACATTCATGTTTGCTTAATGGAGGAGATGAAAGTGCTAGGGTTTTCGGAATTGATCACATGGTATTTAGTATAGAATTAAAATTAAGTTATGGATTGAGAAGAAGTTAAAAAGGTTGCAAGAATAATTAATGATTTATCCTAATCCATGCCTATATAAACCGGCCAAAATCACATGCACAAACACAAAAGTTCGAATCTTCATTCCTCCTACTTTATTTTGTAATTCTAACAATAAATTACAAAATAAAGTAGGAGGAATGAAGATTCGAACTTTTGTGTTTGTGCATGTGATTTTGGCCGGTTTATATAGGCATGGATTAGGATAAATCATTAATTATTCTTGCAACCTTTTTAACTTCTTCTCAATCCATAACTTAATTTTAATTCTATACTAAATACCATGTGATCAATTCCGAAAACCCTAGCACTTTCATCTCCTCCATTAAGCAAACATGAATGTAACGACATGACTCTTTGCATGCTCGCAATTACTCAAGTCGAACAATTAAGGCTCCAATTACACATGAAACTCTATTTTCTGCATTTAATTCCGAGCATTAGCTTGTTTTGTAACCCACGGGTCTCTTCATATGCTGCTACTAATTATTAGAAAAAAAATAAAGCCAAAAAACACTCGAAATTATATCATGAAGAGCATTAGGCTGTTGTACTCTATGCAATCTTGACGCCTCCACAATAAATTAGTAGGGTTAATCTTATAGCATAATAGATGACTAGCAATGATTTAAAGAGAGATAATGACTAGTGTGTGTATTAAAATAATGAAAAATGATAAACAGACCTAATTAAATTGACCTAAAAAAATACCTACCGCATAAATTATTTATACAGTTGCATAACTGGTAAATTAAACATGTATATAGCCCTACGTTTATTTTATGGTTCCACGTTAGGTTCATTAAATCACTCGCAATCTTTAATGCATGAAAGGTAAAGTTGAAATTCTATCAACTTTTTTTTTAACACAGAAATTCTATAAACTAAAATATGTATAATCGGAGTAAAATTTTGCCTGCAAACAATTAGACAATCTTATAATATAAGTTACCTTATTAATTTATCAATGTAAGTTACTAGGGAGAGAAACACCAAAACCAAACTAAAAACCGAAAAAAAACCAAACAGAAATATTCGACTGAAACTTAAAACCAATGGTTTGGTTTTCGAAACCAAAAAAAATTTGCTCGGTTTTGGTTTTTGTATAAAACCGACCCTAATAACTGAACGAACAGAATTTTTTATATAATTATATATGTCTAATATAATTTAAATAAATCAAATTTTATAAATTCATATTCATCTTGTAGGTGGATTTTTTAATATTATTGTCTTCACATTTGTTTGTACTCGACATGTATGTGTGTTTATTAACGATATATATTTACAATGAACATAATATGTTTGTTTTGCTTGCATGTATGTGTGTTTCATTTATAAGTTTGTTTGTGTAGAAATTTAAGATAATATTATTAGGTTAGATTAACAAAACAATAAACTCGTGCCTAGGAAGATGGTGACTTTACAGTTAAAGAACTTACTGCCATAATTTTTTTTTAACACTACTGCCATAATTGAAGATCAAAGCATTATTGAGAGACAAAGTAACCAAAAAAACTATATGGAATAAACTCGTGCCAAGGGAGATTAACGTTTTTGTTTGGAGAGCTACAAAAGGAAGATTGCCGGTAAGAGCTGAGTTAGAAAAACGTGGCATTGACTTAGACACAATGTTATGCCCACGTTGTGATTACCATATTGAGACGGTTGATCATGCACTTGTATTATGGAGTGGTTGATAAGTTCAGTGCAAAAGACAAACATTCAGGTTTCTCATCTATGTAAAAGTCGAGTAAGATGTTGTGGAGCGTTGTAATATGGGTGTCAAGCTACTTCATATGGAAAAATAGAAGTATATCAGGTTTTCAAAGGAAAGTCAGAACACGTAGACAAATTGCTCCAAGAGATACAAGTAAAGTGCTTTGAATGAGTTTCGAGGAGATCAAAAAATGGTGCATTACGATGGCAAGAGTGGGTTCAAAGGCCACGTGAGTGTACTCTGTCAGGTGCTCAAGAAAGTGGTTCAAGTGACTTATAAGGAAACTAATGCTGGAATGAGAGTGTTGACGACCATTGTGTTCTCGCGATTTTGGCCACTAATATGGTCATGTGTAGTCTATTTGTGTGGCGTTAAGTAATTAGTTTGAGCTATGTGGATTTGGGGCCACTAACGAATTCAACTCCATGTCTCGTGGTGGATGAGTCAGTGGTTCTCCAGTTTTTAGTAGTGATAGTTGTGAGGTCTATATGTGATCTATTTGTTTGGTTTATGGTTTAATAATATTGTTGTTGTTTAAAAAAAATTAAAAAAAAAATAAAACAAAAAAACAAAACAAAACAAAACAATAAATAAGAATAACCGAATTACATGAGACAAGTCGTTGGTGCAAATTGGCCACGTCTCGGAATAACTGAAAATCTGAACCGAAATTGATAAAAAAAAAATGAAATAAAATCTGACAAAAACCAATATTACCCCAATTCATGTCTTTGAATTTACTACAAATGCATATACTGTCATGATGAACTGCCCACAATATATCATGCAATAATTTGGGATTGAAAACATACAGGTGATCTTCGGAGAAAAAAACAAAAAAAAACAAAACATATAGGTGCGTACATAAGATACATGCATGCAAACATACATCATACTAAATGATAATTCTTGAGTGACTTATTACGGAGATTACTTACGACAGTTTCTGTTGTAATTATTTAGTTAAGTCCATAAAGAACTTTAATTCCTTGGATATCATCCGAGGTCAATTTATCTTTTACCGTTCCACGAGAGATAGATTCCCACATGACAGCGTCCCGGAATTGGCTATGACCCAACCCAAGTAGATGTCCAATTTCATGAAGTGCCACACTCTTAAAATCAATAGCATTAGCAACTGGCCCCGGTCCAAGAGACCAGTTCTCATCCGCATCAAAATGTAACGTTCCATTTGTTGGCGCAAAAGCATGCGCTAATGCACCACCAGTCCCATTAAAATCTCGGTCGCCATGGCTCATTCTTTGGAAACTGATCTTTAAATCCGAAGTCACAATATCAGCAACTCTAGAAAATGTGAAGTAGCCGGAACCAGAAGCCCATTCGTCAAAGGCACTAACAACAGGTGGCACGAATGAATCTGGAAAATTCTGGCCGAAGGCATAGGTCAGGTCGGATTGACCCACAGGCCATCTAGGATTACCTCTAAAGAATGAAAAGTGAGAAACGGCTTTCAGATGTTTACCAAAGGCCGGACAGAGAATGAGACAGAATAAGACACACACAAAGGTAACTCTAGATGCCATTATATATGAAATATTTTTTGTGTTTTGGTTGATATTTCAAGGTTTTGCATGGCTCTATTTATAGCAAGCGCAAAAAGGAAGACGTTAAGCTCCTTTAAACAAATTAAGGAAAATCACATGACAATTTACTTTGACTCAGATGTCTCTACCCAATGACTGGTTCATTATTTTTCTAGGAAAAACTATGTCAGAAAAAATCAACTTTTTATTATGTAACGAATTAAACTTCTTTGCATGTGAAATGAAAATTCTCATTTCACGAAAAAGGTGTTAGCAACCAGAAGCTCACAAATTGCTAAAAGTAAATAAAGTGTCACTGTTGTATGCGCTATATATATATGCTATATAAAGGTGCAAATAGTAGAGGAGTATGGGTTGCGCACTTGCTTTTTCCATGTGTTTATGTTAATTGTTACTAGTTCTTTGCGGGGTTTGAGTAATTGACAAGGATGTGTTCCGCTATGAGCACGTGTAGCTTAATCTTGTTTTTCTTATGTATAAAAGGATATGTAAGAAAATGTACACAGTTACGCGAACATATGCGCACTTGGGTTTTACATGGATATATAAGTACTTTTACTCATAATCTTATAAAGTTTTATCACTGTTTTTATCTTGAATAATTAAAATTCACACACACAAAAAAAAAAAAAAAAAAACCTGCTTAAAATCTCGAAAATTGTATTCTTTTAGAAAAGGGCACAAAATCTCAAAACATGGTAATTTACAATTTAAAAGAATGGTAATTAAGTAAAATCTTAAAAATTGGTTATTGTATGTGTTGATGCCATACTGTTCAATATACTTGTCTGTTATATGATGACGTTAGTATAAAATATTGTAAAATTCACTTATCTATCTCTCCGGTTGTAATAATAAAATTTCACTAATTTTTGTGCGTTTTTGTATTATGTTAATTATTAACGCTGATTGCGGAATTGTTCTAGACATATAATAAATCTATACTACTTATAATGGAGGAAGGACTCTATCTCCAAAAAATTTATAAGTAAAAAAATGATGCATGGTTTACAACACTTTAAAGCAAACAATTTTCATAATTACAACAAACAAAATATTGTGTACAACAAAAACTAGCATGAATCGAAATTCAGACCACTTTCCTTAGAATTCTACATTAATAGCATTAAAAACACCCATACACCCAATATTACAATCATTTAAACATAATGTACAATCCTCATTTTACATTAATAGCATTAAAAACACCCCTACACCAATATTACAATTATTTAAACACAATGTACAACCCTCCATCTTAACCTAGACACAAACCTGTGACCAAGACTCGACTCAATAAAACTCGACTCGATACACAAGGCTGTGAGCTCAAGCTCATGGCATCCCTTGTTTTCGCGACTCAATAACAACGACAACAACAAAAAGAAAGAATATGATACCAAACAATTATTTAGCTTCATATTTATTAGTTTTAATCTTTATTTAATCAAAAACTCTTGAAAATTCATGTACTTATCCCCCACCGTCGCTAGAACGACAAAAAGGGTGGTGGGTTTTCCTACCTTCGATCGCCGGTATCAACAAAACGAGAGAGAGATGGTTTTGGTGATGAACTCGAGCTGTGGTGGTGTTAATCGTGGTGTTGGGAGGTGTTTCTTGGCGCGTGATGTACGTCAAAATGATGGGGAGGTTGTAAGAAGTGTGGTGGTGGTGGTGGTGAATTTAAGTGGCCGATGGTGGTGTTTGTTTGGCCGGAAAAACGACTGGAGAAGAAGAGAAATAGGGTGCGGCTGGTTTGAGAGAGAAAGGGTGTCAAACTCTAAGTGAGAGTATCATGAGGTTTATATAGGAAAGTGTTTTGGACCTTGTGTGAACCCTATTGCACCTTTAGGGACTAAGATTGTAAATATATGCTAGGGTGGGATGTGTAGTTTACCAAATCTTTTAGTATTTCGTTCTCGAGACAAATTTAGGTGTCGGAATGACTTTCCGTGACATTTTTATTAATTCCATCGAAAAAATTTATTTCAGAGTACCCGCCACTGCAACGCGCGGCTACCCTGCTAGTCTAATACATTAACGAAATGATGGTTAAAAACAACAATAAAGAACGAGTTACAACTGACAAATACAATCTTGAATACTTTTCAACCCTTATAGTCAATGGCTGCTGCAAGCGGTTTTGTGTTATTATATGGAATTTCCACATAATATTTGGAATATTACTAGGAAATGCCGCGGCTTGTTCCACGCACAACCCACAAAACAAAACTTCAAAAGTTCCATAGACCTCAATATTTTATAAAGATGTGACTATTAAATGAAAGCGCATTAGATTGTACCGTCGAGATAATAATATAGATATACAACTTAAAACTTTCTAGTACTGTCTCTACATGATATACATTTATAATTTTGCAAATACTCATCAATAAATTTTGCTATAATATTCAACTTTAGCACAAAAGTGAGAGAAATACAACATCACAATATGAAGGTATATTTGGTACAAGTAATTCATCGTTAGCTAAAGTATCTGTGTATAATTGTGGAATAAAACTTCGACCCTTACGGGTGTGTAACAGATAAATGTATAACACCTAGGGGTGTAAACGAGCCGAGACAGCTCGCGAGTTACTCGGGATCGACTCGTAAACTACTCGGGATCGCTTCGATTTAAACGAGTCGAGCTCGAGTTCAAGCTACTCGAGTATATTGTCGAGTCGAGCTCGAGCTCCAAAATAGTTGGCTCGTGAAGCTCGCGAGCCTTAACGAGCTTCGGTTAAATTACACTTTTACCCTTTTGTATACATACATTTACTTAATTTTCATACAAACCGAGTTGAGCCGAGCTTGATATGCCGAGTATTTATCGAGTTCGAGCATGAAATGTGGAAATAAACGAGCTCGAGCCGAGTTTCGAGCTCGAGTTTTATATGACGAGTCTAGCTCGAGCTCGAAATATAAAGCTCGACCGAGTTCGAGTCGAGTTTCGAGCTCGAGTTATAGTATTCGAGTCTAGCTCGAGCTTGGCAGTATTCGGCTCGACTCGGCTCGTTTGCACCCCTAGTCTGGCACAACTTTATAGTACACACAAAACATGAACTTAAGCATGATCATGCACAAATGCACAATTAATTGAAAGGTTTTCAGTAATCTTCTGTATCCAAAAGTTAATCATCAAGCACGAAAGGATGTGTTAACTATGTGAGTGGATAAGAAAAGAGAAAGACTCGTTGGGTGGGTCAGAAGTTTCTTTAGTGATTAAATATTGATAAAATATAATATAAGGATGTTAAAGAAAATTGAAAAAGTTTATATCTCTTTTTATAAAATAATTAGCCGATTATTCGCGTATAGCGGCGACGGATTATAATACTGTTAATTTGTGTGTGCGTGTTAATTTTTGTGTATATGAGAGTGTGAAGTAAATAAGAGTGGAGAAAGTTTGATAAAGATCATGTCGCTTAATGATGCATGTTGGTTACGTGTTAATGGTTATGTTTTACTTCTAGTTGCCCACTGCACGTATCATTAGTAATTTAGTACCTTAACAATAACAAATTACACCCGCGGATCATCTAGAAAAATAAATTGGCAAGCTATCAACGGCTAATATTATTACTGTAGACCTGTAGTATCTACAATCTATAAACATATAAGATTGAGTCCTAAAATTTAAGGGGAGTATTAATGACACCAATTTTTTGAGGAGCATTGATGACATAGTTTTTAGAAGTGAAAAATGTAGCCATGCGAGAATCAAGATTAATGCCACGTCCATGTCAAGCGTCTATGTTTATGAGGGGCATGCGAAGTGTTCATGTATTCATTGAGGCACTTATGATTGTAGAGGTTACATGGAATAAGGCATTTGGAGAGTCTATTTTAATTATTAGAGTATGCATTACTTGATCTTTAATAGGAAAATTAATTGGGTAACTCTTTCAACTACTTCTTTTGAGTATAAATAGCACAATTTAGCAACCCACAACAAATTATTCCACCGCCACATCCACCGGAACCGACCAACATCAACTGTTTCCGCCGCCGACACCACGTTCAACCAAACTCATTTTAGTCATCGTGGCGTGCATGAGTCGTTGATGAAGAAGGTTATTGAAAAATGGTTGTGATGTATATTTATTTATTTGAATTGTTTCTTTTGGTAATGTGATATGATACTAAGTTTAGTTTTGGTTGTTGTCGTGTGTAATGAGCAGCTCCAAAATGATTAATAACGTTGGCAAACATGCTGACATATGGGTATTTGTTTGTGATTGTATTGTTAATGATTGATTGTTAGTAATCTTATATGTGTTGTTTTTGCATGATAGGTTTGGGCAAGAAGATGGTATAGGAGATGATATCTTCACCAACAACCGTATGTCTTTTTTTTCCCTTTTACAAAATATATTTATACACGTAAAATGTATTTGATTTTATTTGACCCCTCATGCATGAGGAGGGGGTGGCCAACTTAAATTCATTCATTTCGTTTTCTTAAAAAAAGTATTCGTGGGGGATAAAGTTAAGTTCTATTGTTATATGTATTATCGATTTTCCAAATGTCAGGGAATGGATGAAGGAAAAAAAAAAAATTAGAATAAAAAGAAGAGGAAGAAAGCAAAACAACTAACTCAACTCGAGTTGCAACAACAAAAATATGACGAAGAGAAACTTAAAGTCCACTTGGAGAAAGAAGAAAAGATTAAACAAGAGACCGATCACTACCGAGAAACAATTATGTTCATGCAAAGCTTTCCTCACAAGAAAGATGCCAACAACAATCGTCTTCGAGCTTAGGAGTGTCGAAATC
The DNA here is from genome assembly GCA_014162995.1 of Artemisia annua. Classification (NCBI taxonomy): domain Eukaryota; kingdom Viridiplantae; phylum Streptophyta; class Magnoliopsida; order Asterales; family Asteraceae; genus Artemisia; species Artemisia annua. The sequence continues at coordinate 16,917 of LBNU01015055.1, read as the reverse complement.
ATGCTCAACCAATGGAATGCAAAGATATTCATGGAGGCAAACTCGGTTGGCTGTTCGGTCCTTTAGGTTTCGTTTGTCTACAATATATGAAGCTGAATCATCCTCTAATCAGTCTCATTATCATAAATTTTATTGATGATTCCATTGCGACACTCAATAGTTGGATGGATTTGAATGCTAATATTTTGTTTGCGTTTAATCTTTTTGACTCTTTGATATCCATATATGTATATACTGAATTGCTGGAGGAGTAATTAACCTGAGCTTTAATTTTGTAATCTCATGATGTGAAAGTTAAATTTTTTTAACCTTTTTATCATCATGATCATACTAAAATATAAAATTCAAACTCTATTAAATAAAAAAGTATGAATGAATGTTCGTCATATAATAAACTTCCACGTTAAGCATAAACGCCATGTCATTGTTAGGCAATAATTTTTTATACTCAATCACTTTTTCAAGAAAATTAAAAAGTCGAACAAAAAAAATTAGTTTTGTTATTTGTTTTTGGAATCATTAAAGGACAATGTCATTTGTGTTTATACTGATTTAGAGGGTATTTGGAGGGTGCTTTTAAAGTGATTTTAACAACTAAGAGAAACTTCTAATACAATGAATCATAACCATGCAATAAAGTATGAAAGAAGAATAGCAATCATCTTTGCAATTAAGCTACTCTCAATTTATTGATCAATTACTTGCGAAATGCAAGTATATTTATTGAGAGGCATACGAAGTGTTCACGTATTCATTGAGGCACTTATTGATTGTAGATGTTACATGGAAAAAGAATAGCAATCATCTTTGCGTTTAAGCTACTCTCAATATATCGATCAATTACTTTTACATTTAAAAGTGGTATATAAGATGATATGGTAGATAACGAAAACCTTCCTGATGGGGGTGTTGAGTTAAACCATGTAATTTCATGATATAGCAATCATCTTTGCCAAGGAATCACAGGTTTAGAGCCAAAATGGTAGGAATGCTACATTTGGTTAAAGAAATTATGGTTGGTATTTTCTCCAAAGGAGTTTATTTGGCCAACACGTATGAATTCAAATAGTTAAAAAAAAAAATTGGAAAACAGTTGTTGGATACATTAAGAAGAGATGATGTAGGGGTGTGGAGGTTGATAATAGTAACGATGGTGCTACTGGTGCGAGCCGTATATCACAAAGTAATGAAGAAAATGTAGTGGATTTACAGTTAGCCTTGTGGAATGATGTGGATAAGAAGCATGCGGGTTCTGAGATGTTTGACAAGAAATGGACTAAAAGAGACCACAAGATTGATCTCGGGGAAAATCTAACGATATATAGTTGCTTGGAGGATGAATAATCATAAGGATTACTATTGGTTACAAAACAAAAAAGGACCAATTACTTTTTTATGGGTAAGCTAAATATGTAGCATGGTTATAGTTATCTTATTTTTAGAGATGAAATGAGTGTGCAAGCCATATATTCATGTATGATCTCTGCTTTTTTTAATTGAAAATAAGTTTTGTAGATGTGCATTATGGCATGATCCCATATATATTGAGTTTACAAATGAGAATGATACATAAATATGCAGGTTGTGCATCGCAAAACATTTTTAAATTTTTATACAACAAAGTAAAAACATTTCATACAACATACTAAAGTGCTAAACAAAAAATAAGCATACACTATCCAATACACAGAATTAATACACAATTAACAATTAGATTAAAAGCCCGGGCGTAGCACGGGTTCTGCATGCCTCGTATGACTTAAAATGTTTTTATATTCAATTATGATGACCTTTAATGTTTTCCGATAGATTAAGTATCAAATTTAGAAAAATGATTTATATGCCTAATTGATGAACCTAAAGACAAACCTACAAATGTATATATGGGTGGAAGTTAAAAATTGATTGGTGAATATGATAAGATAGAAATAAATGCACTACACTTGTCAAGTTGTGAATAGAGTAGGCATGCTTGTAGGTCTAGTTGTAGGTCAAATTGTCAAATTTATATTAACAACCGCGATTTCCTAGAGTACTTTATTTTGATAAATATGAAATTTTGATATTCAGATTGAGAGAGTTTGTTTTGCTAAAATACATTTGAATGACCTCTTATATCTTATTCGGTCAGACATTTTTGTGTGTAGGTTGTTTGTTTCTTTTCAGAGTCCAGATGTTATCAATGAGAGGTTAGATAATGTTAGAAAGTTCAAAATAAAATAAGAGGTTAAATAATGTTTATTTTGTCTAAAAGCCCAATAAACATTAAGAATCAAAAAAATAAAATAAAAAATAAAAAATCGCTCCTCAATTTGCCCCCATCTCCGATTTGCAACCTTTTATTAACTAGGTTTAATTCCCGTGCACGCACGGGGTTTTTCCAGAAAAATTTAATTATATAGTATTATCGTTTAAAATCAGAAAATCTTATGTATATTTTAAAAAGTTAGAGCATCAACATGTGCGAAAGTAAGAAAAAGGTTCTTTAATCACATGGGTTTACAAATAAATCAAATTTATTTTAAAATTTTTGTTTATTCTATGAACATATAAGAATTTACCCGTGAAAATTGTGATATAAGTACACTAATAAGCATGCATGAGTTTTTCATTATGTATTAATATCATTTAATATTTTGTAAAAATTTTATTGGATGAAAGATTTAACTTTGTTTAGCTGACACGGATGTTAATGTTGAGGTTGATGTTGTTGTTTAATATTAATATTGATATCATGTTTTACAAAAAATGTGCGAGTTTAGTAGCACATAATGAGCGTTGATGAAGTTAACATATACTCTGTAAAGTTTTTTAAAAATGTTTTTCCACATATCCGTATGTAAACTTTAAATAATAACTACATGAGTCGTTATAAGTACAACCGCGTATACTTATTTTCATATCATAGTAACTCGTACTTACCATTTGATATTTATATTACCGTTAATAATAATTTAACTGTATTTAATATTCAAACACATGTACGTATATATTAAACTTTTAAATACGATAACATGAGTTCTTATTTATATTTAACGTACATAGTAAAAAGATATTTTAATAGATGAAAGTTTAAAACTAATATTTATTTTAAAAGAATTTAACGTATAGTGAAACTAATTTGTACATTTATAAAATTTTGTAAGTTTAATAGATTAAAGTCTCAAACCAATACTAATATTCATGTAATTGTAAACAAAGTTTATATTATAAAGTGTAGGGAGTATATTAGTTTATTATCTAAAGTTATAAAAAAAACATGGAGATTTATAATTTTACACTTAACTCCATATAATATATTTAAAATTCAACCACTAATGTTTTATTAATTACCTCCTCTTTTTTTAGGTTTTTATTTTCATAAATTTGACACCTATATTTTTATGTGTTTTTTTTCCTCAATTAAATTCTCCACCAAATTTATTAAAGTTTGACCAAAATAAATTCAATTTTGACTTTTTATTGGTCAATCATATTGCTCGATTTCGCCTACGTGTCAAAATTGAGCTTTCCTATTGGTCCAATTTTTTATAGATTAAACTTTTAAATAGGATAACATGAGTTCTTATTTATATTTAACGTAAATAGTAAAAAGATATTTTAATAGATGAAAGTTTAAAACTAATATTTATTATAAAAGTATTTAACGTATATTAAACTAATTCGTACATTTATAAAATTTTGTAAGTTTAATGGATGGTAGTCTCAAACCAATATTAATACTCATGTAATTGTAAACAAAGTTCATATTATAAAGTGTAAGGGGTTATTTGTTTATTATCTAAAGTTATCAAAAAACATGGAGATTTATAATTTTACACTTAACTCTATATAATATATTTAAAATTAAAATTCAACCATTAATGTTTTATTAATTACCTCATCTTTTTTTAAGTTTTTATTTTCATAAATTTGACACCTATATTTTTATGTGTTTTTTTTCCTCAATCAAATTCTCCACCAAATTTATTAAAGTTTGACCAAATCAATTCAATTTTGACTTTTTATTGGCTAATTATATTGCTCGATTTCGCCTATGTGTCAAAATCGATGATTCCTATTGTTCCAATTTTTTTTCCACTAAGATTGTTCTGTCAAAAAAACTCCGAAATGATGTAATTCTTTTATTATATAAAAGATTCTCTTTGAGGTGCTATCCCCTTTTTGATCTGCTAATACATCTCTATTTGACAAATTCGAATCAATATGTTTTCCCCTATATGCTAGTTGTTCTATTAAAAAGTTAAAACCATAGATTTATTCCAGCATTGGTCAAGGAGAGAACCCCACCTTTATTTTCTCATTTGATTCATTCTTACAATCAGGTAATGGAGAACTTTTTAATTTTTTTATTTTTTTTATTTTTGTCAAATGCTTTGTCAAACTATTTTAAAAGTTCTAACTTATTTCAATTAAAAATAATTAAGATAAGAAGAATGAGAAAAAAGCACAACCACAAATATTAGATGCACCCACAAAAATAGATGCATCTCCCTATTATCTCTCTTTCCTTATTCAAAATATGTGGCCACAATTTTTTCTCATTCTTCTCATTTCAATAATGCTTCTCAGTAGATCCATACTCTTGTAGCTTAATTCTATTTTCTGAGTTTTATGTTTAAAAGGAACGAAATATGCGAGAGTTACGTAAAACATTATGTGTTAGGAATTCAAGTTAGGAATCTGTAACTATCAGTTACAGTTTGTTTGTTTTATAGCGAAAGGATTTTTTTTTTTTTTTTTTTTTTTTTTTTTTTTTATTCAGACATTTTATAAAAACAAACAATCTAAATAATTTAGATTTAGACTTTTAAACCACTTTTAATATTTAGATTCAAACATAAAACTTCTTACACAAACAAACAGCACCTGAGTAAATATGAAATCATCCCATTTCAATTCGTAACAACTAAAAAAGCAAATCAAGAATCCAAATACTTCAAGTCCAAATTTACATGTTTTGAGTTTATCCCTTTGAGGCCCAATAAATATATCAGGCTTATGGGCTTTACGTAAATTTAAGACTGGGGGACATAAATTCTAGCAAATGGAAATAGCAACTAGCAAGTTACTTTTACACTCTAGATGATGTTTTATTATCCCAGCTTCGGTAATAAAGGAGATTGAAATATTAATGAGACGGTTCTTGTGATGTCAAGTAAATATGAAAAAAGGGAAAGCAAAAGTGTCGTGGGAATTAACAGTTTGGCAAAATGGAACACAACTCTTATGTCAAGGCATTTATGGAATTTAATCACTAACAAGGAGACTTGATGAGTGCAATGGATAAATTATTATCGCTTAAATAACAGAAGATTATATACTAGGGAAAATGATAAAAAAATACATCGAACTTGACACTTTTTACCATTGTATGTAGCCAATTATTTTTTTTTTTCATTGTAACACAAAACTTTTGAATTTGTGTCATTGTATGTATCCACGTCAGCAAAAACGTCGCACCGTTAGTCCTTAACACTAACGGCCGTTAGTAAATAACTTAAAATTCCGTTTTCTTACGTTTTAACACGTTTTCGTCC
>LBNU01015055.1:0-10344 GCA_014162995.1 Artemisia annua | reverse complement strand
TAAAATCGAAAGAAAACGGAATTTTAAGTTATTTACTAACGACCGTTAGTGTAAAGGACTAACGATGCGACGCTTAGTACATACAATGACAAAAAATGTCAAGTTTTGTGTTACAATGAAAAAAAAAATAGTTGGCTACATACAATGGTAAAAAGTGTCAAGTTCAATGTATTTTTTTATCATTTTCCCTATATACTAACAACCTCCACAACAAATTTAATCCAAATTTCGAAGTCCATTAGAGTTCAACTACCAAACAACACCACCATCAGCATCTTCTCACCCCTTAAGCATTCAATACCAACGATCGTATTCTTGTCTAGCAAGAAATCATTCTAGCATTCATTAACAAAAGGTGTCTTAACATCCTTCATCGCACTGCCATTAAAAATTACAATGTTTAGTGACAAAGAAATAATTATGGCAATCATAGTTTAATTTCCTTGACACATCATGCACAACTTCTTGTTCGCTGTGATTACAATTTTGTAAAATGGATGATATATAACTACATATTGATACATTTTTGGGGGGTTCTTTAACCTTCCAAGAAAATCTGTGTTGCTAACGCACCATAGTAGATAGCTTGATGCTACTGTGCATTAAACTGTTACACTCACACCTCTGTTGATATAAAATGGATGATATATAACTACAATATTGGTCCACTGATGAGGCACTTGATGATATTGTTGGAAACTTGATGATATTGTTGGAAACGGTGTACACTTTTATAAAATAAATCAGATTAGCATGAATACAATTAACAGTAATAACAGAAAATTAAATCACATACAGCAAGGAGTAGAAGCAGAAGACAGACACTATATAACGGTAAGTAAATAAAAGCAGTAAAAGGTAGGAACGAGGCTCGTGTTAAACACGATTCCCTTAAAACAGATTCGCCGTCTGTTTCCCAGGGTACAACGTCCAAAGCTGTTGTACAGCCGGACTAGACAAACTTGCCTGAAAGATCACGAAAACTTGTGTGCTTCTGATCGAAGAGAATGCTGGAATTCGGGTATAATGGAGGTACGTTTTTTCTGTGTCGAAAACTGAATGAGCATAAAAATAAACTGATACGCAATTGCACACCCGAAACTACAATATTGGTCCACTGATGAGGCACTTGATGATATTGTTGGAAACTTGATGATATTGTTGGAAACGGTGTACACTTTTATAAAATAAATCAGATTAGCATGAATACAATTAACAGTAATAACAGAAAATTAAATCACATACAGCAAGGAGTAGAAGCAGAAGACAGACACTATATAACGGTAAGTAAATAAAAGCAGTAAAAGGTAGGAACGAGGCTCGTGTTAAACACGATTCCCTTAAAACAGATTCGCCGTCTGTTTCCCAGGGTACAACGTCCAAAGCTGTTGTACAGCCGGACTAGACAAACTTGCCTGAAAGATCACGAAAACTTGTGTGCTTCTGATCGAAGAGAATGCTGGAATTCGGGTATAATGGAGGTACGTTTTTTCTGTGTCGAAAACTGAATGAGCATAAAAATAAACTGATACGCAATTGCACACCCGAAACTACAATATTGGTCCACTGATGAGGCACTTGATGATATTGTTGGAAACTTGATGATATTGTTGGAAACGGTGTACACTTTTATAAAATAAATCAGATTAGCATGAATACAATTAACAGTAATAACAGAAAATTAAATCACATACAGCAAGGAGTAGAAGCAGAAGACAGACACTATATAACGGTAAGTAAATAAAAGCAGTAAAAGGTAGGAACGAGGCTCGTGTTAAACACGATTCCCTTAAAACAGATTCGCCGTCTGTTTCCCAGGGTACAACGTCCAAAGCTGTTGTACAGCCGGACTAGACAAACTTGCCTGAAAGATCACGAAAACTTGTGTGCTTCTGNGATGTGGGACTTTTCCATTTTTGTATTTCACATGCCTCACTTTGAGACACGATATCTCATTCATTTCTACTCCATTTTGGACATACTTTAGCTCGTTGCGAAGCTCTCTTGGAGGAGAACAAAACGCCCCCAAGAAACATAAATATATGTAACATATACATACATTAAATTATGTCCAAGTTTGCAAAAACCCACTTTGCAAAATTCATTTTTCCAACAGATATAAAGTTTGGGCGTCACAACTCTGTTGAGTTGTGAACCTCATTGTTTAGTAAATTGTCGAGTCTCATGCGCTAGATATTTAATAAGGCATTAAGGCTCCTGATTTTTTACTATCTCCCATATTTTTTAAAAACCTCGAAATTTAATATATGCCAAAGAAATTCGCTAACAGCTTGTTTTGTGTGTTTAAAGTACCTTCACAGTGAACCACAATGTTTAATTTGTTGGGTAACCAACTAACCATGTTTCATGAATCCTGACCTATTTCTTGACTAATTTACGGAATTTGACTTTATCATCATATATTCATAGAGCTCACCTGTCTAGAGACATTAGCGCGATAGCTTCATGATCGTTAGCGCCAAGCAAAATTCAAACATAAAGTCTCTCACATTCTAGCTATGATAATCTTACGCTTTTTACTGTTTGATAATTCGAATAGTTTATTTCTTTTTAGCATCACCCGGCTTAGTTTGAGAAACAACACAAGTTTTTTCAAATAAACACGTTTAATTCCACTTACTAACGTCAAAACAATTGTGTAGCGATCACTACGAATAAAGACACTACTATATGATAATAGAACCACAAATTTACGCTAGACAATGCTACTAAAATAGAAAAAGGGGAATCCAAACAGTTACTTTTACCAAAAGAAACAAAAAACCAAACACTTATTACAAAAATGGACCAAAAACTTATAAAGCATTGCAACGATTTTTTATATGATTGATAAAACGACAATATATAACGCATCATACCTAAAATGCAATTATATGTTGATGGTGTTAGATGAATTTAGTCGTTATTATTCCTTTAGGTCGGGTGGGCACTTTTGGGACATAATTATAGAGTTGAATAAGCATTTACAGCTCATTTCATCAAGGCATTATGGACTATTGTGACATGCACAAAAATGTCACTTTTATATGCATACTTTTCATAGTTGCATTATTGAATAACAACAAGTTTCATTTAATTTGAAGAAGATATTACGACAGAAACAGATAGTTGGACAAATTAAGGTCTTGATAGGTCTACAACAAACCAATAGGTGTTTGTTTATATATATGAAACAATATTTTGAAAAAAGTTTATTGTTTGTACCGAATATGTTGACGATCAATAATTTTTTACGCAAAGGCGATATGCATGACTAAATGTTTCACGAATGATTGTTCAATGTGTCTTTTCAGTCTATTCACATTTACTTAGTTACTGTTCGTGTTTAATTTCTTGTCGTCTTTGAAAACTTTTTTACAATGTTATTGAGTTGTCGACGCATCCTAGCTAACTTTCAAGTTAAAAAAATTAAGTGATGATCAATTATGTGAGTCTTTATCCCGAATCATTTATCAAGTCGAGTAAATGATCTATAATTGAATAAACAGATAGTGAAGTCGCAAGACATGTCAATATTAATCCGTTTACAAATTGAATTATACTAGCAGGCTAACTGCACGTTGCGGCGACGGTTACCCTTTAATTAAATTTTTTGACAAACAATGTTTTTCGATTATACGTTGGATGACGATAACTTTAAGATTCCCAAAGGTTTAGTTTTGTAAATGAACATTCCCAAAGGTTTTCATTCCTTATTTTATAGAAATCAGTATGATAAGTCTTGTTTGTCACATAGATTTATGAAAGCTTTTATAAGCCATAAGCTTCTATAAGCATAAGTCCATAAAAAAGGCTTATGGGGCTTATACTAGTCAAATTACTTAAATATCCTTCATAATGGATTATGAAGTAAAACTTGAAAATATATGTGAATTTAATATGATGTATTTTTATGTGATTTTTTATTAATAAGCTTCAGCTCCAACTAATTCGTCCAACAACTTTATAAAAATATAAGCTTTAACTTTCAGCTTATAATATAAACTCTAGCCCCAGCCCAATCTCAACTCCACCTTCAGCTTCAGTCACAGCCCAATCCATTACACGAAACATACCTTAAATATGTAGTGAAAGGGAAAGTAAGATTTAAAAAAAAAGGAAAAAAAAAAAAAAAAGAGTAAAGTTATAAGATTTTGTGTTCTCAAAAAATATTACTAGTAATTTTGTACCCTTTGCTTTTTTATATTACTTTCTTTTCTCTTCAAACGGACACAGATTGTATCATTGTTTTCTCTTCTTTTCTCGATTCCTTCTCCACTTTTCTTTATTTTCATTTCCCTTCTATTAATAATCAAGACTAAACAAAATAATGACAATACCCATCAGCATCAGCGTTACATCATCACACCCCTCAACTTTCAGTCACATTAACCACAACTCCTTTCACCTCCAAACCCACTTTTTGACAAATTTTTAAAAAGTAAATTAAACTTTTATTCATAAGTTAAAAACAATTACATTAATAATTAAATAATTAGACGTACGAAATTATAAACATAAACTAAAATGGTAAAATCCACTTCGCCTTGATCGCCTGCTTCATCTGCTGCACCCTTTGGAGGTGGATTCCACTCAAGTGATCAGTAGAGCTCATATAGAAAATTTCGTCTTTTTATCGTTGTTTGTGTTCTTAGATGGCCTACATTTGTCACTTTATTTCGATCTTCTCTTGTTCCATTTTCATCTCATTCCTCTTGATCTCCAAAAAGGCAGCGCATCTTCTTTCTTCATTGTCAGAAACAACGCGGTCTGACTTGTGTATTCGGTGACCATCAACCTAGCCAACGGTTTGTCAGAGTCAGCTGCAGATGATGTGGAAAACTAGAAGGGGGGTTAAATAGTTTTACGCCTTTTTAATTTATAAAAACTTTTGTTTCGAAAATTTCGATTCTAACTTTATGTGATATCAACTTGCTTGCACAATTATAAACAAGTATATCTACAAGAGTATATAATGACAAGTACGTAAGTAAGTAAATAAAAAGATAGAGATAGAAAGATAGCACCGCGAGACAAAAGGATTTATAGTGGTTCGGCTACGAATCTCCTCTTTGTCCTACTCCACTCCCCGAGCACCTAACTCGAGAGTTTTCTTCACTATGTCAACAAGCTCACTTATGGCGGAGAAGCCTTACACACCTTTGCTTACACCGTTTAACGACACCAAGCAAAATGTCGAGTCCTAATAATAGCTAGAACCAATCTCACAACTCTTCATAACTTATCACAACTTATGCACACCACAACTACTACACAACTTCACTAATCCTACTTCACAACACTACTTATTCTTCACTACTTCTCTTCACAACTATCACTACTCAATCTCCTAATTATAACCACACTACACCTTTATAAACAATATATACAACTACTAACAATATCTACAATACTTCTTAAACTTGAGGTTGAAGGAGTATTCTTCTCTTGCACTTTCATGATGAGGAATTGAATCACTTTGTGGAAAACTAGAAGGGGGGTTGAATAGTTTACCGCTTTTTATGTTAATTATCTTTTACAAATTACCCGTTTTAGTTAAAGATATATTGTGACGTTTTGCTTTATTATATGAATGGAAGTACTTTGAAGAACTCAAAGATAATATATAATCACAACACAATATATATGTAAAGCATGTAAGTAAAGAGATAGAACGATCAAACCACAACACGATTGTTTATCTCCCATCAGCATCAGCGTTACATCACCACACCCCTCAACTTTCAGTCACATTGACCACAACTCCTTTCACCTCCAAACCCACCTTTTGACAGATTTTTTAAAAAGTAAATTAAACTTTTATTCATAAGTTAAAAACAATTACATTAATAATTAAATAATTAGACGTACGAAATTATAAACATAAACCAAAATGGTAAAATCCACTTCGCCTTGATCGCATCCTTCATCTACTGCACCCTTTGGAGGTGGATTCCACTCAAGTGATCAGTAGAGCTCATATAGAAAATTTTGTCTTTTTATCGTTGTTTGTGTTCTTAGATGGCCTACATTTGTCACTTTATTTCGATCTTCTCTTGTTCCATTTTCATCTCATTCGTCTTGATCTCCAAAAAGGCAGCGCGTCTTCTTTCTTCATTGTCAGAAACAACGCGGTTTGACTTGTGTATTCGGTGACCATCAACCTAGCCAACGGTTTGTCAGAGTCAGCTGCAGATGATGTGGAAAACTAGAAGGGGGGTTAAATAGTTTTACGCCTTTTGAATTTATAAAAACTTTTGTTTCGAAAATTTCGATTCTAACTTTATGTGATATCAACTTGCTTGCACAATTATAAACAAGTATATCTACAAGAGTATATGATGACAAGTACGTAAGTAAGTAAATAAAAAGATAAAGATAGAAAGATAGCACCGCGAGACAAAAGGATTTATAATGGTTCGGCTACGAATCTCCTCTTCGTCCTACTCCACTCCCCGAGCACCTAACTCGAGAGTTTTCTTCACTATGTCAACAAGCTCACTTATGGCGGAGAAGCCTTACACACCTTTGCTTACACCGTTTAACGACACCAAGCAAAATGTCAAGTCCTAATAATAGCTAGAACCAATCTCACAACTCTTCATAACTTATCACAACTTATGCACACCACAACTTCACTAATCCTACTTCACAACACTACTTATTCTTCACTACTTCTCTTCACAACTATCACTACTAAATCTCCTAATTATAACCACACTACACCTTTATAAACAATATATACAACTACTAACAATATCTACAATACTTCTTAAACTTGAGGTTGAAGGAGTATTCTTCTCTTGCACTTTCATGATGAGGAATTGAATCACTTGAAACAAAGACTTATAATCTTATGATCAAAGGATTTAGAAGGATGTTTAGAAAGGATTTGGACTGAAAATATTTGTGCAAAAGGTGAGGAAAAAATGCAGGATTGAACCTGTATTTATAGGCAAAAGTTTCTGACAACAGGAGCGTGCCGGCCCCCTTAATTGGTGGCCGGCCCCATTAAAATTAAGGGGGCCGCCCTCCTGTAACGGCCTGAAACTTTTGTCTTTTCTGGGGAAAGTTTATTTGGTGAAAAACTAACTGATTTTGGTTAAAAATTTGAATTCATATATTTGTTATGAATTAAACATTTTTCTTTATTACCAAAAATGTTTTTCAAAGATATAAAAGATGTTTATATAATTTTATAAACTTTGTAATGTTTAAATAAAAATCCCTTTGATCATAAAAATGTATTAGACATTTGTTTATTCATACCTTAAGTGATTTAGTTGGATAAAATGATATTTGTAACTAAATACTTGTTTACGTAGTAATTTTACGTTTAATGTTTTTACATTTTGTGATCGTCAAAACATAGGGATATCGAAAAATATCAATAACGTTTTTACGCATTATTTATATCAACAATCTCCCCCTTTTTGATGATTACAAAATCTAAACTCATTAAAACAAAAATTAAGATATATACAACTATTTAGTGAGTTTATATCATTTCTCCTCCTTTTTGTTAGCATCAAAAAGGTTATCCCGACGAGCGTTGAGCTCCCCCTTGACGTATACTCCCCCTCGTTTTGAGGTCATAAGAGAAATCGAGATATGGAATGCTTGCAAAAATATTTAGAACACAAGCAATATATATATATAATGCAAGGAATATATCACAACAAGAACTAATAAAAATGCATGAAGATAAAAGAAAACAAAAAGCATTCATTGATAAAATTATTAAAATGGATTATGTTGAAAGGATAATCATTCATACATAAGCATATATATATATGCTTTTCTTAGCAAACTACATAAGATGATACTAAGTTGCCAACTCGAGGTCTCTTGGACTTGCTTGGGTTTCAAAAGGTTTGTGGTGATTTTATTGAGAGATGGTAGGTGTGGTGATTGGATTTAGTGGTTTGATGGTGTAGGGTATGGAGTATTAGGTGGTGGTGATGTTGGTGAAGTTATAGTAAGTAGATGCTCAATCCAAGTGAGACGTTCATTGAGAACAAGGGTTTGTTTTTGGAGAAAGATGCAACAAGGACAATTGTTAACATGATTCTCAAATTGGATCAAGTTGTTGGATGGTGATGAGTGAGTGGAGGAAGGATTTTGATCCAATTTGCTTTGAGTAATGTGTAAAGCAAGAAGAGCATTGAGCTCATGAGCTTCTTTAAGCTCTTCAACGAACTTTTTATGTTCGGAGTAAGGTCATGATGGTGAAGTTGGATTGTGATTGGGGATTGAGGTTTGGTCATGGAACATGGGATCCATGTTTGGATGAGTGTGATGGTTGTTGTTTTGAGATTGAGTATGATCCTCAAAAGGGTCATTTGGTAGAGATGAGTGAGGTGAATGTGGGATTTTATTAGTGAGAGTGATTGTAAGGTTGTCTTGTTGATGCAAAAGGGTGGTTTCATTTGGGTAAGTTGGAGGATTAGATATTGGTTGGTTAGAGACAACATCATTTATTGAAGTGGATTTTTGACATGTATCAAGCTTTCTTCTCCATACGGGTTTGACGGAGATCTTTGCAACTCTTGAAGGCTTGGATCTTGGGTGATTAGGAAAGGACATGATGGTGTCAGTAATGATTTGTGATGATGAGAGGTATTTATAGTGTGATGATTTTGTGTTTATGGAAGGATAATATGTGTTGGATTGGCTAGAAAAAATGTGTTTAAGTATTTTTGGAAGTGAGGAATCAAAGTAGGGTGAAATGTCTAAAAAGCAGAAAGCAAACAGGGAGCCTCGACCTACAGATGGCCGGCCCCATTAATTGGTGGCCGGTCCCCTTAATTTTAAGGGGGCCGCCTCTTTGATTTAATGGAGCCGCCCAGGCCTTGGTTCACAGGTTGCCTGAAACAGGTTTTTGGTAAAGTTTTTCCAAAAAGATGTTTGTTTTGGGGTTTGGTTTTGGGCAAGTCCAACTCTTTAAGCAACTAGGCAAGTATTTTCTTAGTGGAATATACATGAAAAGCATATATGTAGGCAAATTACCATATAATCATAATTAAGCATGCATGCAAAGCCTAAAGCAAATAAGCAATTAATTCTACCTAAAGCAACTAACTTAGTGTGAAGGCAACTATTAGTGGGAAACTAGTGATGGAACAAATGTGACAATGAAGTTCTTGATTTTGTTCTAGTGTGTGCCTATATGAAAAAAAATGTGGAGTAAAGATTGCTTCGACTCCTAAAAAAAATTATCCTAAGAAACAATCTTTAGTCTCCTTGAATTAACTTTGTGAAAACGTAGAGGGGGGGTGAATACGTTACCGTTTAAAAAACTTTACTACTTGTTGTATCAAATGTCCATTTTAGCTTGTTGTAATATGAAAGACGTTTCTTGTTGTTTATGACCAACATAACTTAATACATGTTATCACACAAGTACAAACAACAAGTCACAACACACACAATCACATAATGCAAACATCAAAGCAAAGCAATAAGTAAAGGGAAAGTGCAAACCATTCACGACACGAGTATTTATCGTGGTTCGGCTACAAGGACCTCTTTTGTCCTTGCCCTACATCCACGCCCCGATATCCCAACTCGAGAGTTACTTCACTAGATCAACAACCTCCCTTCTCGGCGTAGAAAACCTTACAATCGTCGCTTACACTTTTTACCGACATTAAGCTAGATGTCTTAGTTCTTTTACAAGTGTACCAACCACTCCCATCGTCGCTTACACTTTACGACCACCAAAGCTAGATTGTCGAGTTCTTTACCAAGGGGTACAACCACTCCCGCTATGTTTGTGGCCCAACATAAAAACCTTGTGTTTATGGCACAAACACATAAACCATCTAATCTATCTTGAGATGACATAATGGATGATCCATGACATAAAGTCTAATGGGATGTAAAATCACTTTAGATCTACATTTGACTTCTTGAATAAAGAATCTTCAATCATAGAGGATGCCAAGTTGCCCTTGAATCTTCATATGTTGGAATGCTTTCATGGAATGATTACTTCAAGTCTTTTAACCTTCTTGGTGGATCATTGAAGTATGATATGCTTACATAACAAAGATGAATGTTTAGAAGCATTATGATCATTATAGAAAGGTGACTAATGGGTGTTTTTACATGGTTTTCTACTACACTATGTGTGTGTGATTTTCATCAAGGTTTTCAAGTGAAAACAACTGCTCTATTTATGAAGGCAAAAACAAAGTAAAGAAAACCATGTTCTTAAAACTAGCAAAGGTAAGAAACCATGTTCTATAAACCACTACTTATTTTAGTTCAACAGTTGACAAGACTTTTAACTTAATGTTACAACAAGAACAATTTAAAAGGATACTTCCAGAAGTGTTGTAA
>LBNU01015054.1:237978-258310 GCA_014162995.1 Artemisia annua | reverse complement strand
ACCCAGAGTATGAAGCAGAATGGTGTCACCGATGACGGCCTTCGCTTATACCTCTTTCCATATTCTCTCACTTTTGATGAAATGGTTACCAAATTTTTAGCAAAATACTTTCCACCATCCATGGTAACTAAGTTGAGAAATGATATTAGCAACTTCAGACAGCTTCCCGATGAGTCCTTATTTGAGGCATGGGAACGCTATAAGCTTGCAATTGATCGATGTCCCAATCATAATATGCTTCTAGTCACCATCATAGATACTTTCTACAATGGTTTGACTCTCCGTCATCGTGACACGATCAATGCTGCTGCTGGAGGGACCTTTATGAAAAGGACCCCCGAGGAGTGCTATGATCTCATTGAGAACATGACTGCCCACCACAATTTATGGGATTCCTCAGCAGAGAGGAATGATTCATGTAAATCTGTCAATCCAGCCTCCTCTGAAATAGCTACTCTCACTAAAAAGATGGATGACTTGTCCACTGCTGTGTTGAGAATGCATCAATCTAATCAGAACATCAATAATCAAGTCAGAGCTGTCAGTCACAGTTGTGAAACATGTGGTGGTCCACATCCTTATACTGAGTGCCCAGCCACCGGTGGCTTCACTCACGAGAACGTATATGCTGCTCAAGGTTCCTACAATGCGGGGGGTAACTCTTACCAACCACAGGGGGACCGTAATCTCTTAAGCTATCGTTCCAACAATTTCCTCGGACCACCCGGATTTAATCAGCCTCAAAACCAAAATGCTCAAAACCGGAACTAAAATTTTCATCAAAACCAAAATCGAATGAACCAAGGTTTTAATAACCAAGGGAATTTCAATTCCGGTCATAACCAGGGCTTTCAAAGCCAAGGAAATTTTCAAAGAAATCAAGGTCATGGTAATCAAGGTTTTGACGAGATTTCCAAAGATCTTCAATAGTATAAAAGTGATCACTTGCTCGGATTTAGAAAGTTAAACTTCATAATCATCTTGGAGCTTTGATTAAGCGTCTCTTGTACTTTCTTGAGCCTTTGAGAAATAATTCGTCTTCACGGGCTTTTCACAAGTAAATTTCATCTTTAACTTCACTTTCAAACTCTTTTCCACATCTCGTGCTCGTTTAGGGCTTTTAGGTTACTTTTCATGTAGTGTTTGCAATATCCTTACCTGCACAGTCATAAACACAAAAACACGATATCTTTGGCTTTGAACGTTAGTTTTTGGTCTAAAATAGTCTAATAATGGTGAATAAAAGGTATGTGAATAAGCACATACCAACCACTCACTATCAGTTCCACGGATTTTGGACTCAAGCACCACATGATCCAGCAAGTCCAGAATTCGTGTCAGTTCCACGGTTTGCCGGGTGACGATGCAAATAAGCATCTCGATAAATTTTTGACCGTCACCCAGAGTATGAAGCAGAATGGTGTCACCGATGACGGCCTTCGCTTATACCTCTTTCCATATTCTCTCACTTTTGATGAAATGGTTACCAAATTTTTAGCAAAATACTTTCCACCATCCATGGTAACTAAGTTGAGAAATGATATTAGCAACTTCAGACAGCTTCCCGATGAGTCCTTATTTGAGGCATGGGAACGCTATAAGCTTGCAATTGATCGATGTCCCAATCATAACATGCTTCTAGTCACCATCATAGATACTTTCTACAATGGTTTGACTCTCCGTCACCGTGACACGATCAATGCTGCTGCTGGAGGGACCTTTATGAAAAGGACCCCCGAGGAGTGCTATGATCTCATTGAGAACATGACTGCCCACCACAATTTCTGGGATTCCTCAGCTGAGAGGAATGATTCATGTAAATCTGTCAATCCAGCCTCCTCTGAAATAGCTGCTCTCACTAGAAAGATGGATGACTTGTCCACTGCTGTGTTGAGAATGCATCAATCTAATCAGAACATCAATAATCAAGTCAGAGCTGTCAGTCACAGTTGTGAAACATGTGGTGGTCCACATCCTTATAATGAGTGCCCAGCCACCGGTGGCTTCACTCACGAGAACGTATATGCTGCTCAAGGTTCCTACAATACGGGGGGTAATTCTTACCAACCACAGGGGGACCGTAATCTCTTAAGCTATCGTTCCAACAATTTCCTCGGACCACCCGGATTTAATCAGTCTCAAAATCAAAATGGTCAAAACCGGAACCAAAATTTTCATCAAAACCAAAATCGAATGAACCAAGGTTTCAACAACCAAGGGAATTTCAATTCCGGTCATAACCAAGGCTTTCAAAACCAAGGAAATTTTCAAAGAAATCAAGGTCATGGTAATCAGGGTAATTTTCATCAGGGAAACAATTTTCAGGGTAATAACCAACATCATGGGAATTTTCAAAACAATCGGCCTCAAAATGTTCCTAACAATCATACTCAAGCCATTGTTCCTACTGGACCTTCATCTGATGAGTTGCTTAAGCAATTCATGAAGTCCCAAGAAGAAATGAACAAGTTGTTGGTCAATCAGATCTCCGAACTCAAGAAGTCTTTAAATGATCGACCCTCGGGCTCAGGAACACTTCCGAGCAACACGATCGCTAACCCGAGGGGCGATGTTAAGGCGATCACCACCCGCAGTGGAGTTTCATACAAAGGACCCACGGCTCCCGCTACCTCTTCTTCTCAAGTAGCGGAACGTGAACCTGAGGTTACCACGGACACGGTACTTCCTACTAATAACGGAGATACCGATGACGTCCACCCTCAAGTTGTCCCGGTCCCGAAACCCAAATCCAAACCTGGAGTTGTTTTTGAACCTCCAGTTGATCCCGTTGAAAAACAAAATCTCAAACCCTCGATTCCTTATCCATCACGTTTACAAGATCAAAAGCTCCGCGAGAAAGCTAGTCACCAACTGGACAAATTTTTCCAAATTTTTAAAGAATTACATTTTGACATTAGCTTCGCGGATGCTCTTCTTCTGATGCCCAAGTTTGCATCTACGATCAAAAATCTGTTAAATAACAAGGAAAAACTCTTCGAGATGGCAAAAACTCCATTAAACGAGAACTGCTCTGCAGTATTGTTGAAACAGCTTCCCGAAAAGCTGGGAGATCCCGGGAAATTCCTCATTCCATGCATTTTCCCGGGAATGGTTGAATGCTATGCCTTGGCCGATCTTGGTGCAAGCATCAACCTAATGCCTCACTCGGTCTGGAAGAAACTTTCTCTTCCGGCACTCACTCCTACCTGCATGACTCTCGAGCTTGCAGATCGCTCTATATCTCGTCCCCTCGGTATTGCTGAGGACGTATTCGTGAATGTAGGAAAGTTCAATTTTCCGGCAGATTTCGTGATTGTTGACTTCGATGCAGACCCGAGAGTTCCTCTCATTTTAGGGAGGGGATTCCTAAGAACGGGTCGTGCTCTGATCGATGTCTTTGATGAAGAGATCACTCTGCGTGTTGGTAATGAAGCCATCACATTCAACCTTGATCAAACCTCGAGATACTCTTCCAACTATGACTCCGCAGAAATTAACAGAATCGATGTCATCGATATTGCTTCGGAGGAGTATTCTCAGGAATTTCTTGGTTTCACCAATAATTCTTCGAGTGGCAATCCCACTCCTTCTTCTCAACCTATCATTCATAATTCTTTTCCTTCCCTAACTCCGTTTGAGGGAAGTGACTTCATCTTGGAGGAAATAGAGGCCTTTCTCAAGAATGATTCAATTCCCGAGGGAATTGATAATCAAGAGATTGACCCGGACAGGGATATACTTCTCCTTGAGAAGTTATTGAATGAAGATCCCTCCCACCCTCCCGTTCTTCCACAAAAACTTCATAACGAGGAAGTCAAGTCTGTTGAGAAAATTACTGATTTCCCTGAGGTCGAACTTAAGGACTTGCCACCTCATCTCGAGTACGCATTTCAGGAGGGTGATGATAAATTACCCGTCATTATTGCTAAAGACTTGAAAGATGAGGAAAAAGCTGCTCTCATAAAGGTTCTAAAGTCACACAAGCAAGCAATTGCTTGAAAACTCTCCGACATCAAGGGTATTAACCTTGACTTCTGTACCCGCAAAATCTTAATGGAGGATGACTTCAAACCAGCAGTTCAACAACAGAGACGGGTTAATCCTAAAATTCACGAGGTTATCAAACAAGAGGTTATCAAACTTCTTGATGCCGGATTGATTTACCCTATCTCTGACAGTCCTTGGGTTAGCCCAATTCATTGCGTTCCTAAAAAGGGTGGCATTACTGTTGTCACATATGAAGAAAACGAGTTGATTCCAACTCGATTGGTTACGGGATGGAGAGTATGCATTGACTATCGAAAGTTAAATGATGCCACCTGTTAGGATCATAGTTTTCAACTATTCAGTCTAGTCTCGGTCATTTCAGTCAATGTAATAGGTTGCTAGAGTTATCACTTTTATCTTAATTATGTTAGTTACTCGTATGGTTAATGTTTAGTCTAATAAGGTGTCCAATGGGCCTTGAAGCCCACGAACTAGTAAGATAGGAAGGAAGGGAGTGTTGCCCTATCCCTCTCCTATATATAGGACACTATGTATCTCATTACAATTGTTGGTTAATTTCATATCTTAAGAAAACTCTTGTTCTTTCATCTTTCATATTGTTATTAATCAACCAAGTCTAATTCTCATCTCATTTCTCTTATAAGATTACTTGTGTTTACTAATATGGTGACCTAACAAGTGGTATCAATCGCTAGAAGAATGTGTAGTTTATTTCTTTTGTGTTATACGCCCCAAAAACAAGTTTTTTATCTCGTTAGATTGAAAACATTTGCAACTTTCTTGCTTCTTTTGTGTTTTTATCACATATTTGTGACCAAACTTGTGTTAAAAACCAAAACAAACAACAAAGTTTCAAAATTTTTGAGTTGTTTTTTATTCGTATAAACTTGTACTTTTTATCGAGATTTTTGAAATTTTAGTTAAAAAGTTCAAGTTTGCAACTTTCATTAAGATTTCATCATTTTAATGCTAGTTGTACAAGAATCTTGGGTTAAAAACTCGTTTTAGGATTGCTTTTTCACAAAAGAAAAATCTGCATTTTGGCTACTTATCGAGAACACAAAACCCCATTTTATCGAGAACCTTAAACCCTCTTTTATCCAGAACCTTCGATTTTACTACTTAAGTGTTTTTGTTGCTTGCTCAGTGCTTTTCTCTCTTGTATAAGAAAGAAAACACTTCGACTTATTGGATAGTTTCGTTATTGTATAATCTCGAAACTTTGGATACTTGTTATCGAGAAACCTGAAGGTTATCGAGAACTTCACTACTTATTGAGAACACTTACCTGTTTTCGAAATATTGTGAATCTATCGAAATTCCTTTCAGCAACATCGAAAACATACCTTGTCTTCCTAGAACCAAAGATCTCGATAATTGTCTCCAACATTTCTCGATAATTTTCTTTTATCGAGAACAACGTGAGTTATCGAGATCCTACTTGTTTTATCGAGAACTTCAGTTTATCGAGATTACCTGGACTTGAACAGTTTATCGAAATCATCCAATAACCAAGTATCGAAATCACATTGGGACTTGTTTTCGAAGATTAGCCTTAAGTACTATACCTTCTACAAGATCCATAAACCACAAGTTATCAATCATGTCTCAACCACCGTACTTTAACCCTTATCAAGCACAACCATATCATCAACTGCAACAATTTCGTCAGCAACAGCAATATCAACAGAATGCACAATCATATCAACAGCCAAGTCAAATGTATTCTCAGCAACATGCCATGATGCATCAATTTCAACCTCAACCCTTACCAATGCTACAACAAATCACTCCAACGCCAAAACAGTCTCACTGGTTTGATCAGATGTGTGAGGTCATTACTACTCAACAATCGAGGCATGAAGCAGGTTCACTTGACACACCACCAATGTTGACACCGGGTAATTATGTTCAGTGGTCAAGTCGATTCCTTAGATTTCTTGATCTCAAGAAACCCCATGGCAGATATCTTAGGAAGGTTATCATGGAAGGTCCATTTGTACCACCTCTCAACACTGTTCCTGCTAATGACAATGCTGTTCCACCTAGACCTGAGTCTTCAACAGCTTTACCTGAAACACGCCTCACTGCTGAACAAATTCTTCATAAGGAAGCGGACGAATATGCCATGAGTTACATCCTTCACAGCATACCAAATCCTATCTTTCGCAGTGTTGATGCTCAGAAAAATGCTAAGGCCATGTGGGAACACGTTCATCTACTAATGGAAGGAACTCAGTTGAATCAGGAGGATATGGAATCCAAACTTTACATGGAATACACACACTTCATGATAGAGCCAATGGAATCACTTGAGTCATACTATCACCGCTTCACCAATATCATAAATGACCTCGACAGACACAACATCACACTACCAAAGATTGCCGTTAACACTAAGTTTCTTGGGTGTCTTGGACCGGATTGGCAGCGATATGTGACATTTGTTCGTCAGGCAAAGAATCTTCATGATGCACCGTATGGATTGTTGTATGATTATCTCAAACACCATGAGTCAGAAGTGAACAAAGACCGTGCTCAG
Organism: Artemisia annua; assembly: GCA_014162995.1. Classification (NCBI taxonomy): domain Eukaryota; kingdom Viridiplantae; phylum Streptophyta; class Magnoliopsida; order Asterales; family Asteraceae; genus Artemisia; species Artemisia annua. Next base: position 251,760 of record LBNU01015054.1, on the reverse strand, counting down.
AGAGGAACCCTTTCACCGTCTCCAACATCAAACTCATTAGCATTGGTTGCTCACTCACATGTTCCGCCTTCATCCATGCAACATCACGATTACTCCTTAGAAAAGAATCACTTCAACTACCTATTCAAAATAAGACATCCTCTTATGATCTCTCTTCACAAAGACAACCAACACAATTTGACCTATCACACAACAATGATACCTTGTACCAATCAAATGATGATGATGATGACGAGGACTTCAACAGCCTTAATCAAGGAATAGCACTCATTGCTAGAGCTTTCAGCAAGTTTTCTAACAAGTCCAACAATCGTCTCCGATCATCGTCTAATACAAGGAATCAAGCTGTGATTCATGATGGCCGTGTTGAGGTTCAAAACCGTAACAGTGGGAGACTCAATTCTGGTGGCTATAGTTCTGGACAGAGGTTTAACAATAATGGAGGAAGCTTCAGGAACAACTCTGGTTCATCTCAGAAGAAGGTTGATTTTGGGGATAATGGGAATGATACATCAGGGAATCAGATCATTAAGTGCTATAACTGCAATGGAGTCGGTCATATGGCTACTGCATGTCCTTCTCCAAGAACTCAGGGCAGTAAGTATCACAAACAGCAACTTCTATTAGCTCTTCAGGAGGAAGCTAGAGGCACAAACAAACAGAATGACAACAGCTTCATGGCCAATGCTCAGTCTGATGATGACATGGAAGATCTCGAAGCTAATGCTGCTGTTATGCTTATGGCCAACATGCAGGAACTCCACATCACTGAATCAGGTCCAGTATATGATTCTGATACTCTGTCTCAGGTAAACGACTTTAATTCATGCCTCATACATGATATTGTCACCCCATCTGCATCTGCATCTACATCGAAACAATCGGTTCAAAATGATGCATTGTTCTCTACAGACGAAAATTATCAATTGGACACAGTTGTTACATTTGATGATGATCAAATTAACTCAGATGTCTCAATTGATGATTTTCACACTAATCATGTCAACGACAACAATGCTCATCTTAAACCCCTTGGTTCTATGACTGATCCAGATTCAGACCTTCGGACACTTCTCATGACCAGTCAATCTCAAAATATTAAATGTCAAGAATTAAATGCGAGATTGAAAGAGAAGAATGCATCATTGTCTAGGGATCTCGAGTGTTTGAATCTACAATTAAATAACGCTGTTAAACTCACTGATAACGAAAAGAGCTTTGAAAATGCTTTTAAAGAATCTTATCGTCGTGAAAAGGATCTCGAATTTCAAATTGGTAACATAATGGAATCTAAAAATGATTTAGCTTCACAACTTGAACAACAAGCTTTTGTACATAAACAACAAGTTGCTCAACTCGAAGATGTCATTTTGAAAACAAAAAATGAGTTGTCAACTTGTCAAGCGGATTTTCAAGAACATAAACAGATTTCAAGGGACAGAGTTAAATCATATTTAGATGAAATTGTTGAATTGAGGAGTCAACTCAAAGAGTTTTAGAATGTTGTATATAAAACTGGTAATTCAATTACAACCATTCATAAACTTTCTGTAAAACGGTCTAACACCGGCCATGGTTTTGCCATTGGTAGTGAATCACCCAGTTTTCTAAATAAAGCACTCACCGAGATTCCGAAGATATATAGTGCAAACCATTTCTTTGATGACACTGTTATTCGTGCTGTTGTTTATGATCGTGAGGAAGAATTGGAAATAGAGGACGAGACTCGATCTAAAATGGAAAATGTTGATTTCAACAAACCTTTTGATTACTCAAAAATGCCTTCTATCAATGAAACTTTTACACCTCAAAAAGAGAATGTTGAACAACCGTATTTTATATTACCAGAAGATCTTCCTTCTTATAAAGCTTCCCTCACACCAGTAGTTCAAAACAATGGTCTTTTAACTAAACCAGAAAATGTTCAACCTCTTCCTAAAACGTGCAAGATACTTCGGTATTTCCAAACGTTTATGGAAGATATTGAATTTTTACAAGATGCTGTTGATCGTAATTCAGAAATCACTGTTTTCACATTTATTGCTCCTCATGAGCGTGAACGGCGAGAGGTGTTTCAAAAACAATTTTTACCTCACGTTCAACATCTACGATTATGTGCTGAACTCTGGGAACAGGATCTTCAAAAAGAAGTGTCTTCAATGATGGATATTTTTCAAGAAACAGAAAAATCAATTTCATTTTATCAACGTCAAAATCAATTTTTGCAAAATGAAAATGATCGTCTCATGGAACGTGTCCTCAATTATGATATTATATCTGTGGTAATGAATTCTCTTTATGAATGTGGTACTGATATGCTTGTTTCTGAACACTGTGATGATATTGGGTTGTTGAATAAAACAGTTGAGACATTAAAAAATGAGAACATGAGTCTCCGACAACAAAATGATGATGTGCAGAAAAAACTTTCAGATGAAATCTTTCAACTCAACAAAAAACTAGAATGGTGTCAAAACCAAAGTCTTGTTTTTGAACTTGAATTGCAAAATCTTAAAACTTCGACATCTTTTTCAAATGAAAATGAGGAACTTAAAAGTCAGATTTCTAAATATGAAAAAGAGATTGCTGAATTGCAAGAAGTAACAGATTTTTGGCAAAAGAGTCGAGATGAATATTTCTACTTAAACCGAAAGCTTGACAGCACAATTCAGGACAAAACGCACATCATTATTGAATTGAAGGAGAAAATTAAAAATCTTGAAAAGAAAAAGTCTGCAAATACTAAGATTGTTGCACCAGAAAAACATAGGACAGATAACACTAGTAACGATACAGCTATTCATAATTCTAACATGAGTTCTTCCACCTCTCCAGGACTAGTTATCCCTCCTAGCGTTAGCAGATCCAAGCACCAAAAAGAGAAAAAGAAGAATAGGAATTTGCGACGTAAGAGAGAGAACTTAAAAGCTATGGAAGTAGAAGCTCACCCTAGGAATTTGAATAATAATCATGTTACTATAGATTTAGATTGTGATTTGGCAACTTGTAATCCGAATCTGTCTGTAACGAATGATGTATCTCGTACTTCTTTATCGTTTAATGCATCTTGTGTGTTTTGTCGTAAATCTATGCTATCTGGTGATCACTCTAAGTGTGTTGCTACTTCTCTTTTAACACGTCTTAAGAAACTTACAAAAGGCAAAAAATCTAGGCCCACTACTGCTTCCAAATCTAAGCTAGGATTAACGCCCCCTGTAGTTTCTGAGGATGTAGTTGCTACCCCTGTAGTTAAGCCCAGCAATCCTAAGAACTTGCCTTCACTTAGCGAATTCACTAAGAAGAAAGCGCAATCTAGTTGGAAGTGGCAGCGTTGGTTAACTAAGATGCATAATTTTGCTTGGATTCCTAAAGTTGTTATATCATGTGTTTCTAACCAACCGGAACCCACTACTTCATCGGGTTCCACCCTTACCATTGTGCCATCGTCGTCTCCTTCGTGTGATGCAGGTGGTGCAAATCATTCTCTGGATTGTTGATAGCGGATGTACCCGACATATGACAGGCGATCTCAAACTGTTAAGAAACTTTGTATCAAAGTTCATTGGTACTGTCAGATTCGGGAATGATCACTTCGCTGCTATTATGGGGTATGGAGATTATGTCAGTGGGAATATTGAAATCAGCCGTGTATACTATGTTGAAGGTCTTGGTCACAATCTCTTTTCAGTCGGTCAGTTTTGTGACGGTGACTTAGAAGTTGCATTCAGGGAGAAAACTTGTTTCGTACGTGATCTACAAGGGAACGATCTAATGTCCGGCACTCGCAGCAACAGTCTTTATACCATTTCAATGTCTGATATGATTGCTTCCTCTCCCATCTGCTTACTCTCTAAGGCCGAATCTACAAAATCATGGTTATGGCACAAACGAATGTCACATCTCAACTTCAAAACCATGACTGATCTGGCTCGACACAAATTGGTTGAAGGACTCCCCAGATTCAGATACGCTAAAGATCACCTTTGTCCTGCTTGTGAACAAGGGAAGAGCAAACGTGCACATCTTGCTTCAAAACAAGAACCCAGTACGGATCATGTTCTTCAGTTATTACATATGGATTTGTGCGGACCAATGAGAGTACAGACGATCAACGGGAAACGTTATATTCTTGTCATAGTAGACGATTTCTCAAAATGGACTTGGGTCTACTTTCTTCGCACTAAAGACCAAGCTCCATCCATGATAGTCACTTTTCTCACCAAAATTCAAGTTCAGCTTAGAAACACCGTCAGAATCGTCAGATCAGACAATGGAACTAAATTTAAGAACCAAACACTTCGGGATTATTTTGAGAAGGTAGGTATTGTTCATCAAACATCTATTGCTCGGACTCCCGAACAGAATGGCGTGGTCGAAAGACGAAACCGTACATTAGTGGAAGCCGCCCGCACAATGCTGATCAATGCACAACTACCAGATTATCTTTGGGCAGAAGCCGTCTCAACCGCATGTTATACCCAGAATCGATGTATGATCAACAAACGACACAATCGCACACCCTATGAACTTGTCCACAAATGAAAGCCCAATGTTCAACACCTTCATGTGTTTGGTGCACTATGTTACCCGAACAACGATCGTGATGACTTTGGAAAGCTTAAAGCTAAGGCTGATGTAGGAATCTTTATTGGCTATTGTGAGAATTCTAAGGGAATTCGGATATACAACCGTCGGACCAGAGAGATTCAAGAGACTATACACGCTAATTTTGATGAGCTCACTGATATGGCTTCTGAGCGCAACAGCTTAGGACCCGAACTTAACCGTTTAAATTTCCCAGATCGTTCAGATGCACCTTTACCTTTAACCCGTCAAGAATTGGAAACGTTGTTCACTCCACTATTTGATGACTCTTTTGAGAATCGTGCACAAAATGTATCCACCGATTTCGCTGCTCAACCTGCCACTATTCCAGTGCCTGATACACCCGTTACTACAACTACTGTAGAAACTGATGCACCTCCAACAGATTCAACAACAGCAGATGAACAGACAGACTCCAACTCATACAATGCACCTGAAGATCTGAATCAACAAGAAGTACCCGAACCTGCAAATTACGATCCCAATGCATTCTTTAATCCGTTTGCACCGAATCCCAACCTTTCTGATATTCCAGAGTCGTCAACACGGGATTTGGAATCGACTAATGTGCAGCAGTTCCATAACCCTCATCCTTCAACACATCATTGGACACGTGATCACCCAATTGTCAACATTATTGGTCATCCCCAAGCTCCAGTGATGACTCGACAGAAACTTCACTCCGATGCCGAACACTGCATGTATGCACTCATCGTTTCTCTTGCCGAACCAAAAAGCATCAAGGAAGCAATGACACATGATAATTGGATTGAGTCTATGCAAGAGGAATTCGACCAATTCAAGAGACTAGAAGTCTGGGAATTAGTTGAAAGGCCGGATGGAGTTTATGTGATTGGACTTAAATGGATATGGAAGAATAAGTTGGATGCAGAAGGTAATGTTATACGCAAAAAAATCCCGATTGGTAGCTAAAGGTTATAGTCAGGAGGAAGGCATCAACTTTGAAGAATCTTTCGCACCCGTGGCTAGACTTGAAGCTGTACGGATTTTTCTGGCATACGCTGCTCACAAAAACATGATCGTGTACCAAATGGACGTCAAAACGGCATTTCTGAATGGTCAATTACGTGAGGAGGTATACGTCAGTCAGCCGGAAGGATTTGTGGACCCAAAGCATCCAAACCATGTCTATCGACTTAAGAAGGCTCTCTACGGTCTCAAACAAGCCCCCAGGGCATGGTATGACAAACTTACTGCTTTCTTACTTCCTAATGGTTTTACCAAAGGTTTGATAGACACAACTTTATTTATCCAAAGGCACGGGGAAGACGTTTTAATCGTACAAATTTATGTAGACGACATTATTTTTGCATCTACTAACAAAAAGTATTCTAATGCTTTTGCAAAATTAATGAAACTAAATTTTGAAATGTCAATGATGGGTGAACTTACGTTCTTTCTAGGATTACAAGTTCATCAATCTCGCCGTGGTATTTTCCTAAGTCAATCAAAATATGCTCTTGAAATAATAAAGAAACATGGAATGACCAGTTGTGACACATACAATACCCCAATGTCAAACATAACTAAGTTAGATGCGGATTTACATGGGAAAATGGTAGACCCCACAAAATACCGAAGTATTATTGGGTCGCTCATGTATCTAACCGCTAGCAGACCGGATATTGTATTTGCTGTGTTTATGTGCTCTCGCTATCAGTCGCGTCCTACTGAACGTCACCTCAATGAGGCTAAACGAATCCTTCGATACATGAAAGGAACCATTCACATGGGGATCTCGTATCTGAAGGATTCTGGTTTTAAACTAATTGCTTTTTCAGACGCTGATCATGCAGGGTGTATGGATACACGAAAAAGTACTTCTGGTGGTTTACAGTTTCTTAGAGACAAGCTTGTGTCTTGGCAATCTAAGAAGCAAGACTGCACTTCACTCTCGTCTACTGAATCAGAATATGTGGCTATGGCTGCCTGTTGTGCTCGAATCATTTGGATGCGAACGCAGCTGATGGACTATGGCTACTCATTCGAGAAGATTCCGATGTACTGTGACTCCAAAAGTGCAATTGCTATTTCCTGCAACACGGTTCTACATTCCAAGTCAAAGCACATCGATCTCCAATATCATTTCATAAAGGAGCACGTCGAGAAGGGTACAGTAGAGTTATACTTCGTGGGTACCGAATACCAATTGGCAGACTTGTTCACTAAACCTTTACCACCGGCTAGGTTCACTGAACTCGTTCACCGAATTGGTATGCGTTGTTTGACTCCAGATGATTTAAAATCTCTTCTGGAAAACAATTAATGGAGTCAAACACCAAAAATATCTTTTGTAAATATTTATTCAAAACCAAAAGAAAAAATTGAAAAACCATAAAAACAACAAAAAGATTTTCTTTCATTTCGTTTCGTACTTTTATTTCATTTTGTTCACAAATGCAAGCACACGATCTCGTTCAACACTTTGGTCTCTCAAAATTTTCCATATTTTTATGACCAAATGTTGAGGGGGAGAATGTTCGTCAAAATTTCTCAATTTTACTCAAAGACGTGCACTTGCATTTTGTTTAAAAACAAAAGATTTTTTTTGCTTTTAATTTTGGCGGTAATTCACGTATTACAGTTACGTCAATTAAATTTGACATTTCTTCCTATTAGGATATACCTTAGATGTTATTGTTGCCATAAATCGTTAACTTAACCGTTAAAACAATTATCTAGGACTTATTATAGAAAACATGTAGTTAAGGGACTAAATATGCCAAGTTGTGAAAGTTTCAAAAAATTTCTCACCCAACTATTCACCCCCCCCGTTTTTCATAATTATCAAAAAACAAAAATTATATTTTTTCTCTCAAAAACATCTCACGGCTCACAATCATTCTACAATCCATCCTTTGAATCGTCAAACCGTAAGTGTTAACATGTTCTTTAGCATAATATAAAACATGGTTTTCATGGAATCATGATGTTAACGGTTAGATTTTGTGTTTGATTGATGTCGAGTTCTAGGGTTGCGTAGGCTATAGAGATCACAAATTCATGTTGTTTAGGTTGATTAAACATAGGGCTTTTGTTCTTTTAAACGTGTTTATCATGCTTGAATACACAAATCATAACTTGCAACATGTATTGATGATTCTCGATGTCCCTAGTTCTCGATGTGGTGTGTTCTTGAGAGTTAGTGTTGTTTTATTTGATATTAGTGGTGGGAATAGTATGTTAGGATCTTAGGAACATATCAGTATGCTTTAATTGATACAATTTCATGTATGGTTGAATCTAGATGTTCTTAGGGTTTCGAATACTTGGGTATTTTCAATGTGTTGTTGTTTGTTCTAATTCAGTGCTCATGTCATGTTTGTATATGCTTGAATTGTATGAAATCAGTGATAGAACAACATGATTCAACTTATCTTGTAATCTAGATAATTTAGGGTTTATACAAGTTTTCGAAAACATGCATATGTTTGATGATTGTGTTTTTAACATTGGTTATGTGCTTATTTGCTTCAGGTTCACACAAGGAAACAACTAAATCATTCAAACGTATGTCATCATGCAATCTCGAAATTTCTTGTATAAGAAATTTCGATAAGTGGAAACTTTATCGAGAACATTTATCGAAATCATTCGATAAGTTATCGAGAAACCTCATAACGGATGTTATCGAGATCTTTTTATAACTTATCGAGATCTTTCAATAAATGTTATCGAGATCTTTGAGTTTTCGAAAACCCATAATTATCGAAATCCTGGAAACCGTGGTTATCGCAAACCTTGGATTCTTGAGTTATCGAGAACCTTTGCATTGACAAGTTATCGAAATCTTTCAGCTTGAAAGTTATCGAGAACACTCAATGCAAATGTTATCGAGATCACTGAATTGGAGAGTTGTCGAGAACACAGATTTGCAAGTTATCGAGATCACACTTAGAATAATTTTTGAAAAGTTTGTATAACATGTAAACTTTATAAAAACTAAGTTGTATTCTTGTGAACTTGTATTCATGTGTATGTGACCGTTGCATCATTAACTTGTGGATGTTTAGTGATTGTATAATCTATTAGATGTACTTAGTTTGCATAATGTGTTTTGAATGCTTATCGTTACGTCTTAGATTATATGCAATTTATCATCGTCATAACAACATCTCACGTGTTTAATGAACTTTGCATGCAAAATGGAATATGAATGGCCTTAAGTATCAAACTCGAACGTTAACTTACAAACTAACAAGTTGAATGTTTGATCTTATGACATTACATTTTCAGTACACAATGGCTCAACAACAACAACAAGGAGAAAATGCACCAGCACTGAACCTTCCACTCATCACTCTTGGTGAAATAGTTCCTGCTGACTACAATGTTACTATTGGCAACAACAACGCTCGCATCAACTTCAACAAGCTCAGAATTACTGAAGATTCTTGCCGGATAGTCAAAGACGTTCTATTGGCACATCCATGTAAGAGCATGCTAACGAAGTCTGCTTCTGTTCCAACCTTCTACATCCACCAATTCTAGCACACTGCTAAGGTCAACTTGGACGATGCTTCGTTTAAAGTCACTCTTGAATGACAAGAGTACGAAGTTGATCTTGATGTTCTTAGGACGGTTCTCATGCTTCCTACTTCCGAAGAGTATGAACCAATGATGACGGAGATTGAAATACTCGACTACATGATTCAGCTTGGTTATGATCTAGAAGAGTCCTCCAAATTGATGTTGTCCAAATTCAACGTCAAGTGTCTACCTCAACCTTGGAGAACTTTTTACATGCTAATCATTAGATCAATCACGGGACGGAAAAGTGGTCATGAACATCCCCGACTATCTCATCTGCAAGTATTCTGGGGGATGATGAGCAAGGCTAACATAGACTTTGCCGACCCAATCATGAGCGACATCGTCTTTCAGATCCACACAATTGGTCGAACCATGATTCCTTTCTTGAGGTTCACCAAAATGCTCATTGACTACCTCTGCGGCAAAATTTCTGAGTTTCGCCAAAGAATGTTTGACCGTACCGAAGACAAGCACAATGTTGTGGACGATTTCAAGATTGCTTTCGTCAAGTCTATTCAGTTCACTCCAAGGACTAGTGGCGTGAGAATACCAGACAATCTTCTGAATGACAAAATTCTTGTATCTTCGAACTACCGAATCTACGACTTGGCCTACAAAGCCGGGAGAGTAGGCATTTCAGAAACCGAAGAAATTCCTAGATACATAAGGGAAACTCGCAGCCAGAGAGGAAGCACCGGCAGTACTCCAACTTCTAAACAACCCAAGTCCAAGCCTGCTGCAACCCCGAAACGAAAAGTCATTAGAAAGAAAGTCGCCACACCTGAACCATCACCACCACCATCTGAAGCTAGTGGGTCAGAATTTGGCTCTGAAACCGAGACCGAAACTGATCAAGAAGGGGACTATGAAAGAAGGTATACAGCTCAAGAGGATCCTGAACTCGAACTGGCAAAACAATTAAGTCTAGGAACACTCTCTGAGCAACAACAACAATCTAGAGGAAAAGGAATAGTCATCCGTGAATCTGGGCATGATGATGAAGAAACTGTAAAACCTGCACCTGAACCCTTGCCTGACAAAGGTAAACTGAAAAGCATTATCGTTGACACACGAAACCTGGAAAAGGAGGAGCAGAAAAAGCTCAAATTGGCTGCTCGTCTCAACCTTCAACTACTACAAGCTCATCAGCAACAACTTGAACTCCAAGCTAAAGAAGGTGGTTCTAGCCGTACCATGATATCTCCAACAGCAACTGAAGCAACAACCGAACAACCGGAAAAGGATGCTGAGGGAAACACTATCATGAAAGACGCTGGAGAAGAAAAGACTGCAGATGAACAACCAAAGGAAACTGAGACAACATCTCCAGAGTTCGAAGCTATAGGTCAGGAAGAAAAGGAGTTGACTGAGAAAATATTGGAGAAAACGGCAGAGGAAAATCTTGATGATCAGCCTAGTAATCAAGATCAAGATGAACAATTCTTCGATGCCGACGTGCCATCACCGCCAAAGGAAAAGTCTCCGACACCCGAACAACCTCCAATCCCTCAAGCTGAACCAGTCAAACAAGCAGAATCATCATCATCATCAGACCAGTCACCACCACCATCACCAAAAGCAAAGTCAATTCCAAAACCGAGAATGAAGAAAGCTAGTCTGAAAACAACCAAGGCATTTTTACGGGCAAGACGTATTGGGGGAACTTCAAGAACTAGGAGAAAACCACAACAACGCAATGGTGATCTTCAAGTCCAAATGAAGAATATGACAACATTGGTTGCTCAGCTCTCAGATAAAGTAAAAGAGCTAAAGCAGACAAAAGCTCAGGTTGATAAGTCCAAGCAAGCAGATATGAGTAAGATGATCAGAAAATACACCAATGATTACTTAGCTGAGAATCTCGTAACTGCAGTATCTCCTGAATTGTTTGAACTTCTGAGACCCATCAGAAAAGAGCTGAACACCAGGATTCAAGAAAACATCGTCAAAACGCTTCAGTCAACACCTTTCTACCTTCAAACGAACAGGCCTTCTACTGAGCCTGAGGATCTAACCGTTGAACAACTGGAAACTTTGTTAGCTTCCAAACTCACTGAGAAGGAAGAAAAGACAGATGAAGAAGCAGCATTGCTTGAATCCCTGAGGGCAACTGAGTCATGTAAAGAAGCCGCTGGCAGACGCAAACGTCACAGGAAAGACGATGATCCGGACACAGACTCACAACGCAAGAAAAGCAAGTCTAGCCGCGAACCATCATCATCCAAACAACCACCAGCATCAAAGGCTTCCACCCGCAAACCGCAAAGTTCAGCATCCAAGTCTGGACCCACAGCAGCAGAAGAACCATTCATGCTTCATCACGATGATCAACAGGAGGAACCACAACCTGTACTCACTCAAACTGAATCTCCTGAACCACAAGCTAGACCATCATCAACAACTCAGACTAAAAAGTCTAAGGGAAAGAAGCAGAAGAAGCACTCCAAACGTTTCACATGGTTAGATGCTCCTGAGGTTCCTGAATCAGACTGGGTTACCACAATGATCAAACCTCATCCACTGCTAGAAACCGAAGAACCACTCCCGGGCAACACACTACAATACGCTCAGAGTATTCTTTCGGGTCTTCAGCTGGAGAAGGTGACAAAAGCTGAACTAAAGCGGATCAACAAGGATGCTCGTGACTTTCTTAAGGCACTATCAGAAAACAAAATAGAGTTGGACTACCATTTGCAGAATATTGCATCAGCTTTATCAGACTCCTTTGATTGGCTTAATCCGGAAAGCAACTTTGATGCACATGGAAAGCACAACGAACCGTATTTCACCGACTGGACCAAACCTTTACCTCTTCAAGGCTTTGCTGACAAGCCGAGAATTCCGTATCGGTTCTTCTTCAACTACGATCTCCGCTACCTGCAACACGACATCAAAGCTTCCAAAGATCGCTACAAGTCTTCTTTACAGATTTCAGTACCAGCTGCTCGTTTTGAGATTCCAAACATTGAAGAAACCGCTCCTATTTTCAGCAACTCTATTGTGGAATACAACAGAGACGCTTTGTTTGGAATTCAGAACTGGTCGGAACGACGAAAGCTCGGCTACACTCACAGACGTGAACGTACATCCGGTGATGTGAAGCACAAAGGCCGAATAGTCGCAATCATGCAAATCCTGGAAGACAAACGGTTTGATTATGTCTACATGAAGGAAATAGTGGTTAAGAGGCAAGACGAACAGCTCTACAAGTTTTGTGAAGCCGATTTCCCACATTTTTATCTAGATGACATAGAAGATATGTATCTGGAGAAAGTTCAAGGAAGAATGAGGGGCTTCCCAACGTCAACTCAGTACAACGTCATCTCTTTCGTGCTCATGTACATAAGACAACTGATCATCCGTGAACGTGTAGAAGATCTGCAGTTAGGTGTCGAAAGCTACCAGAATCACCTCAACTTGACCAAACCACAACTCATGATCGAAGAACTACATGACGCATCTCAGCTAATGATTCTCCAACAACCAAAGTTCGGGGTTACTTACCTCAACTCAAAGCATCAGCTACGGTTCATGCGGTTCGACGAGCTTCATAAGTTCAGTGATGTTACCTTGCAAAGAGTTCGTGATGGTTTAGTGGAGAGATTAACGGACGATCTGAACAAGGTGAAAGAAGGAAAGCATACTCGTTGGAATTCTAGCACTCGAAGAATGGTAAAGAACTTCATCCATGCCATTGAAGAAAGGCTCAACCGGAGGGAGCAGATTAGGAGACTGGAAAGTTATATCGGGGTTCGTCCATGGTTTCCGATCCTGACATTTCAGAGGCCCAATGCTAAGTTCACCGACTTCAATGCCTTGACTTCATCTCAGACATAAGCTTTTGGTATAACCTTTCATTATTTCTAATTCATTCTCATTTATTAAGGCTTGTGTACACATAACAGTGCACAACCCATACCTTGTAAAGAAAGGACCCAGTGGTACGCTTCAGTGCTACAATCCTAAGATAAGGAGCGAAGGCTTCTTACTTTTGAGTAGAATTTATCAAACTTTTCAGATTTTCACAATTCTGCTCAAAAGACAAGTATTTCATCTCAATGATTATCCACAAGTTGAGGGGGAGTACTTGTACCAAAACATCGTTCTTAAAATCTCAAATCTTTGATGATAACTCCCCACAATACTCAAAAAGCATATTTTAATCAAAATCGTTTGCAAAAACAACATTTGATATGCTATTTTTGAGGGGGAGAAGAAGAAAATGATTAAAATATGATGTGGCAAAGTTGTATATCACTCGAGCTCGACTCATAATTGACCCAAGAATTGACGAAACAAAAACCGTTAGTATTCGAAAGGATTTATCCGAGTAGATTGTACCGTTTCGAGAAACTCTTTCTAGACGTTACTTTGACGGGTCTAACTTCCTTTATGGAATGTTTACAACTTCAAGGTAGTTATTAGGGCTAGTTATCACCTAAAAACTGACAATACATCCCTTTAACTAAGCAACGTAACCGTGTCCCTCGGGTACATGTCTATTAAGAGTGAATCAATTCTAAAAGTGCTAACTTCTCCCTCATGTGTTATTTTCCGCAAAATATTTATAAGCACATGTGGAGGGGGAGTATTTCATAAGAAAATAAAACCCTCAAAGTGTTA